>WYDF02275000.1:0-17676 GCA_009867245.2 Adranes taylori | reverse complement strand
ATTGATCGACCTTCACGAAATTCATCACTAATATAACTGCGGCCAAATTTAAACTCTTGGTACCATCGAAAGACAGTGGTCCTTGAAGGTGCCTCTTCACCAAAGGCAATTATCAAATCTTCGATGCACTCCTTTTCACTTTTTTTAAACGAAAATAAAATAAAATCATTGCTTGAAAATGTTTTTTATTTAAATCCATTTTTATTGAATTCTAAATCGTTTTGAAAATTTGCAATAACGAAACCGTTTGAGATATTTACAATTTGTTACTTTTTTTTGACAACTGACAGATCAAACTTCTTGATGCTTTATAGGTTAATAATCGCTTAAGTACTGTGTTGCCACATCCCGAAATTTTAATAGCATCCCTCGTATACATAGTTTTAACTTCTTCTTCATAAACATTTTATCATAACTTTTCTATTAAAATATTGTTCTATAACATGTAAATTACTACAACACATATATAATTAGTAGCTAGGCTATTCTAAATCGGTAGCCATATAATCAATTTTGTGACGGAAAACTTTTATTTAAAATGCATCCCAAAACTTTTGTCAGATATTAAAGAAAAATATTATTCTAAATTATGAAGATCAATTTCATGAAAGCGAAAAATACTATTAACGTTAAGGGTAGTTCAATACTTTTATTGAAATGAAAATACAAATGCGTATCTACTACCGAGTTCTCCTCTCTATATATTTTTTAAGAAGTGGGCATTTTGTGAGTGAGCAAGTGACGGCTTATGTTAGCAAGAGACATTACGAAAGATTTATCTTAGAAAATATTTGTACAAAGAGAAAAATCTCTGCCACTTTTCTTACACATTGTTTTAAACTTCAAATGTATGCGAGTATGTTACAGTCAGTTGTGTTTAAATAATTTTGTGATTTCTATTTTATTGTATATTTGTTTGTTGGTATTATGAGATAATTAAGTTTTAGCCTTGTGACTTAATAGAGGAGTCAGAGTGGGCCCTTAGAATAAAAAGTTTGAAGACAACTGCCAGCGTGAACAGGAAAAGTTTTCACTAATGACATACAAATAGGTTCACAAATAAATTCAATTTCATCTCCAACTTTTTAAAAGATTTCTATGAGGTTCCCCATCGGCCATCTCTATGTACTTATTATGCCGGATAAGAATACTTATCTACCTGGTATGCAATCTTTTCATTAGAAACCGTCCTATCCATATATTTTTTTTTATTTTACCTGTACAGTTCTAATATTTATGTGATTCTTTATTACAGAGAGAGAAAGAGAACTTTCAGATTTAAGAAAGAATTAGCAAAATTTTTACAATATTCAAATGTAGTAGGGCAAATTTTTCTGATCTAACCCGGAGAGTAGAATATGTAAGCTTCCGCTTCATATGCTAATGTTATGAACATCTGTTGTACAGCTAGCTGACTTTATGATTTTGTCAGCTTCTTATTCTCGAGGATGCAATGTATAAATATTAGTCTTATTGACGTGAAATAAGCATAAAATAATACTAATCAATACTCAATAAAATATTTCAAAAATTTTTCCTATGTAGAGTGAAATCAGAAATCAAAACTTATTTTATTTTATTCAAGCTATTTCAATTTTTATCCTTCATATATTTTAAGCTCGACTCATTAATTTGGATTGGCAGTAACGTTTTAGGGGTTCCTTATTCCAAAAAAGCGGGAAATTCTGTCTGTATGTGTGTTTTTGTGATCAAATGAAATAAACTGAGCCTTTTCGAACATTGCAATATAATTTGGCACATACGAATATAGTTCTTCCTATCAGCGTAACTATTTCAGTCAGTGCAAACGATTAAAACTAAACGTGCACCTTTACAGAAAAATTAAACTCAATAGATACAAAACGGCAGAAATGCGTTATTTAGAATTTTCCCAAAAATATAATACTTAAGAAAAGTGAAAGGTTGAATATTTATTGTTTCATGCAACATGCATACAACTGCGTTTATTAGTTTTATTTATTTATAATAGAATATGACGTTGTGACATCTAAAGTGGTAATGTATGTTTTGCAAGATCTCCGGAACCCTGAAAGGTGAAATATTCAAATAAACTTTATTAGATGAATGCTCTTGCTTTTATATCAAACAATTATAGTGAAATAAAAATTTCACAAGTGTTTTTAGTTTTACAAATTGCGCCCCTTATTATTTCTAGAACAATTTCGTAACCCGTTCTTTACATTTATGAAAAAGATTTAGTATTTTAAATAAGTTCACTTTGTGACAGCTATGAAAATATCACTTCGGGAATGTATAGAACATCTTTTGCGTATTCAGGAGGAATACAAGTAACGTAAAGTAGAATTTAAAATGCGCTTAAAAATTTAAAAACTGTTTTTTTGATCCAAAAATTATTCACATCATCTTTCTAAAAGATAATTATTTCCGGGGTCAATTATTTCCAAAAGCAAAAATGACCCGACCAAAATATCCTAGACATATAGTTTCTAGTATTTAGACTGCGATCAAAAATATGATTTGACCGACGATGAAAGTGCACCGTTTATCTTCGAATAGTCAAAATAGTAAGCCACATCCATTTTGAGAATTACGCTGAATACTTTTGTATCTTTTACACAAATTTCGAACTACTATTCTTCATTCCATATGGCAGCATTCTATTTTTCGGAATCCAGGTTTTGTAGTACTAACCCCACTTTAATTTATATTTGTTCTGCTTTATAAATTAAGAAATTTTTCTTTGAAAGTTTTCTTTGCATTGCTAAGTTTTGAAACGTAGCACGTTACCCTGAATAAATTAGTTACTACAAATAAACAAATTATATAAAAGTACTGCACTGCGACGGGGCCAGTTGTTAAATTTAAACGCATTTATAGTAAATAAGCTAGATAAAACATATTGGAATAAACACATCGTTCAGCTCTAATGAGAGTGGAGAAATTTAGTCACCTATCTAATTGTATGAATCTGTTCTACTGGTCCATATGTTGAGTTCGTGTTACTGTAGTGCACGTTAGTTGCATACATGTGTGTACAGATATGGAAATAGTGATCTGGGCCGCTGTTTGCTATTATTATGTAGCGTGTGATATTGATAACAACTTGGCTGAGCACTGTTACGCTATGATATATCGCATTACTCACTATTTCTGATCTGTTATTTCTGCTGTAAGCGTGTGAAAGCCGCTAGAATGGAGTTGTGTGTTATGTCGACGCAGATGGTAGGGATAGTACCTAGATTTATCTACCCCCTACAAGTAATATAATGTCGTATGTATGGCTTCACACGACCCGTACCTCGGAGTTAAACTTGCACAAGGGGCTCATATCAGTAAAAGCGAGATTTTTAAGCATATGGAAACAGTGTGAACTTTCCATCCTGCAGCAGAGCGACCAGCCAAGTCAAACCAAGGCAGCCAAGCCGATCCAAGCCAAAGCACCGGACAGAGCGACAGTCACCGGGATAATAATATATTTGATAAGCGATTTTGTATAGTATCCTGTTTGATTGAATTTCATGTATGTTGAATAGGTTTATTTCTATTCCTATCCTTTTCCATCAACCTACGTCCTATATAACCGAGAGTATAATTCTAGCTTGTGTAGTGACGTAGCGACAAGTAGCATCAACGATTTACGGTGTTACACATGTACGGTACTTTCCTGGGATCCTTACGTTCTGCGTTATTCATATTGCGTGCTTGAAAATTACCCCTCGCCCTACCGCTGATAGCCTGTAGACATTTCTCATATTTTGTTTGCTATTGATTTGTTATTTCATCACCGCATTTTTCATATCGCTTTACATACACCACTGTTATTTTTTTATATGCACCGCTATTGATTATCAGTATGTTTTGTACAGCTGCCCACAAGAACACGAATCTTAGACATCTCAAAAAATTGTAGCTACCTCCACTTGTGCCCTCAGTAAGCGACTGATTACCGGAGGGACAACATCAGTTCCACCGTGCGGTCTCACGTTAAACTGACTTGGCGCCCGAGGAATATATTTTCAAAGGCCGTTTTTATTCTGTAATTAATTAAAACAATTGTTTGTGCTATTCTGTGACAAGTCGCTAGGACTCTCCATTAGCATCGTCTCGAGTGGTAATCACGTAATAATTTAATCTAGATTCGTTTGAAGGTTCATTGTGGCTGACATTGGATCGGCGTATGAGAATAGCAATGTTATTAGCATATGATGCGTTTGTAGTACTAGGTCTTGATGTTGATAAGTCTCCTATGTACAAAAGGTAGAACGTGAGGCAAATAATGCTGTATTGAAGAACGCCTAAATACAAAGGGTATATTCACTGCCTTATATCACTAGGATGTGTATGTCTATAAAATATGGTTTGATCAATTGATAGTGAGGCAGAGGAAAAAACTTGTTTAGCTTGACTTGTAATCCGCTGCGTCACAATTTATCAAAACCGTAGCAGAGTTGTATCTTTTGGCATTTAAATTTTTATTTATTTAGTTCACTGTATACTTGCTCTATTATTCTGTGTTTATTGCGGAATCCAAATTCATGATCTAACATCATTTTTCTTTTTGCTACTATCAAGTTCAATTTGTTGAGTTTGTTGAATACTATCAATTTATAACACTTCAAAGACTTTAGAGAGAATTGGCAGGAAGCTTATGAGCCTAAAGAAAGTAACGTTGTTGTGGTTTTCTCCTCAAATTTAAATTATAATTCGAGGCATTTTTCAAGTGCTGGTGAAACAGTTTAGTCTCACTATTGCATTAAATATGAAGGCTATTAGTGTTTAGTGTATAGCTTCTTGTTAGCAGTCCTTGTAATTACCAGAATTGAATTTAAACCCTTTTTCTGTCGTTTTTATGTTTATTTCTTTTATTTCGTTTATGTTTTAGTTCTCTAATTTTAAATTTACATTGAGATAATCCCATTTGAAGTGAAACATCTAAAGAGTCAATTATCACGTTTTCCTCTTCGCTGTATAATTCTGCAGAGAAGGGTTGGTATATGTATTGCAGATGTTTTGAAAAGATTTCCTTATCGTTTCTGGCCCTAGTGTTGTCCTCACTAATAATTCGGAGAATATGTTTTTTTGTCCTTTCAATGGCCTTCTAGTTTTCCAAAGCAAATAATCAGTTGCTTCTGTTGTTGTGAGGTTAGCAAATAATCTTCAATGGTTGGTTCTGTTTTTCCTGTATTAATTACGCAATAAATAATTCACCCTGTATAAAAATATTTACCCATTTAAAACGAGTTATTAATTCGTAAACAAACTTAAAAAAAATTAATAATTACGTTCAGTATTAATCATATTCGCAATATCGCGCAATATTTTACATTTTCGCCTTTTTCAACGGCTTATTCCATCAACTTTTTTGCGCTCAATCGGTATGCAAAAATCCCACTGCTCCACAGCTGCGTCAATCTGGCGGCAGGATAAGTAATAATGCTTTTATCCTTATTCAATTCCATTAAATAAATTAGCCTAGTGATGAAAAAAATGTGTGCGGTAGTTATTTCGATTAAACCAATCAATGGTTTTTTTTTCTCTCTTGCTTTTTCGTTTCTTTTATAATCGAACAACGCCTTAATAGCGAAAAAATGCTTACCAGCGGTTATATACGTTTCAAGATAATTTTCAGTAATTGAGTGAAATGCTTAATCAAACTTTTTGTTTTAGGAAATCTAAATGAATATTTTTAATTGAGATTTACTTTTAAGTTATTTAATGATACTGTCCATTAGTTGTACGATCCAAAGATATTATTATGTTTTTTAATAATTAAACCTTTTATTTAAATTTCAGTTTAGTATGTCTCGTATATTCAAATGACTGCAAAGTATTTATACACAAATGAAAGAGGGATTAATAGAGAATAATGTTCGATAAAAAGAAATTTTTTGAACCAAAAATATCCTTGCTTTAAAATTGGAAAGAAGTTTGTACTTTTCAATGTCTCTTGTTGTGTTCAAATTAAATAACTCAACCGATTTCAATAAATTCTGACCACATACGTATGCGAATTTTGCTGCCAACTTGAGCTTCGATACAAAATGGCGGAAATAAATTATTTTAAATTTTCTCAAAACAAATTCAAATCTCAAAATAGATGGTTAAAAATGAGCATGCATAGTGTCTTTTATTTACAATAGAATGCAACATTGTCACGTCTGAAGTTAAAACTGGCTTTGTAGTGCGATATCTCTGATAAAGGATTCAAATAAATTGTTATCGCCTCACAACGTCAACAAATGCAATAAAACAAGCAATTAATAAACAACTATCAGCCAATTAATTTACAAACCATCAAACAAGTAAATAAATCGAAACAAATAAACCACGAATTGATATTTTAATTAAATAATATAGACGACGAAAAGATTTGCGATGGTTTCTATCCAGATAATTCCGCAAGCATTCAATGAACTCTGCCTGTATAGAGCCGTCAACCATTGCCGCTAGCCAAACAACGTTCATACTCTCTTACACAGCGGGAGGAGTGGGAGGTAGAACCAACTGCAGAAAGCCACGTAGCGTTCGTATCAACTTGCACATAGCGGGAGTGGGGAGCGATGTCGACCACTGCCGTAAAACCACACTACGCCTGTCTTCTCGTACGTTAGACAGAGAACCAGAAAAGGAAAAGAGAAGGAGAATATATATTGCTCGCATTTTCGATAACCCACCTTTTGCTGCTATTTTTTCTTCGGCAGATGTTTTTTGTGTGTTTGCATCGAGTACAGGATATGAACACAAATGGTACATATTAAGAGAGAAAAATATGGTTTGTTATCTTTTATAACGCGTTGCTCTTCGCGCGCAATTTTATTATAGAATTTCGCTTCTGGCGATCCACTATTTCAAGTAAACTTAATGGGTTTGTTGAACTCTATTTTTAGCAAATGACTTTAATGAGTTTAATGACATTTAAGGACGTTACTATTGTCTCGCCAGATTTTTTGTTTGTAAGGCACGTACACCGTTTCGTACGCTTTTCACGTAAAAGCTGCCGCCGACATTCCCCCCTTGGTTGGTGGATGTCCATAGTAGAAGGGGGTTACAGCTCGTTGTCAGTTTGTACGTAAAATCTGATTGGAGAGCTCCTTGTCATAGAATCATAGAACCGTAGAATCTAGGCAGAGATATTATGCGATATTGTTTTTTTAAAATTCGCAACGGATGAAAGGTTGTTTCTTAGAGAAACGTACTTAGAGCATTTTCTGATTGTCTTCGAGTGAGCATTTTCGCACGTTTCAATCAGTATACTTCTCTTTTGATGTTCAGACCCGACTTTTACGGTTGTAAAAGTCATGTAAAAACGGTTCGTTCTCTCAAGCGCCACAACGAATCATTCTGCCACTTCTAAGTTAAATTCTACCAAATCAATATATTATTTAAAAAAATCTATAAACAACAGAGAGGTATATATCAAAATTCTACTATCTACTTTCGGTCGAATCTTTCGATACATCATGTTTTTACCTTTGCAACTATTTCTTTTCATTCATCCATAAATATTTTATTACTCTTTCCAACAATTTGATTACTCTTGCAAAATCTACATTTTCGATGCGGAATCGAGGTGGTCATCGCTGAGGAAGAGAGAGGCCTACCGTCAGGCGTTCCAAGTCAACGAGGACGACCAAAACCGCACTCCAAAGCGACCCATTAAACTATCTGTCCCACACGCCACGCTACCCAATGGATACGAACCGTTAACTCCAACGACACCCACAAACCCACCGACGAAAAATTAAATTATATAATACACCAGATGTAGTATTTATTTTGTTTAAAATAAATATAAGCTAAAACACCTTTACCAAGATAATCTACACATTATGACAACTTATGCAGCTCAGTTGCAAAGTGTTGCTATTCTTTAAGCCTTACCTCTTTTCACTACAAAATCCCAATATTTAAGCTTAGGTAACATAGAAACATTCATTTCCCAGAAACAACATTACAATTTTTTAAGAAACACGATCTTTTAATTTGTTTTGATTTTTTCGAATCCGGATATCTTTGCTCTGTACTAATGCACACAACTATTGTACTCGCCATAAAGTTTGCTTCAATTACCGAAATATAATATTGGCTTGAAATGAACATCGTTTCTTCTACTCTGTGTTAATATGCCACAGAGAATACGGAAAAATATCTAATAATGTAAAGAATTGTAAAGTATAGAATCACAATTTGTTATAACTATAAATGTCGGACAGATCAAATTACATCGCTGTTACATACAGAGCAGATTTGTTTGATGAATGTGATGTGTATGCAATTGCTTGACATTTAAAAACAGAGTATGTACCCTATTTAACGATAATACGGACTCATGAGGTAAAATGAAAAATGAATAATCTGCATAAAATACTAAATATAAAAAGACCTCTATAAGTTTATTAAACCATGTTATCGGTTAGACTCTACAGAATCGTTAAGGAAATAAAACAGCAATCACACACATCAGCTAATTAGTTAATTAAGAATTAGATAAACAAACAAATCAAGCATTCATTTATTTTATCATATTTAACTAGAAATAATTCAAGAGACGGAATTATTTACGATATATAATCACTGGTATTTTATACATGCGGATAACGAATTCTACGTTTAGAATGGTCAACCAAAGACGTCAGCCTCCAGCAAACAACATGAGCCTCCTTTGTGCACACAGGGAAGGAAACCGGAATTGGAGCCAAGCCAAATGCAGCGAAACTAGCAACTGTTCGTATTCGCATGTGTTAGAGACAGCCAGCTGAGAAAGAAATGAGAAGAATATACATTTTCAATAGCCTTCTTTTTTATTCTACTTTGTTTAAATCGTTCGAAAATATCTGTTAGAAGGAATTAAGACTATGTATAGCCTCTCGTCCTAGCCAGATGTTTTTCGCATTTTTGTGATCTTTCATCGATGTAGAAAATGAGAAAAAAGGTACATATCTAGTGAGGGAAATATGTTCTCTCTCTTTCACGACAGCGATTTTTCGTGGCTAACTTTTTTATTATAGGCTTTTGCTTTTGCGCTTTCAAATTCGAGAAAACAATTCTTAGTAAGGATGTTCACCTTGCGTTCATTGCTCTCATCTAGCTGAATATTTTTACAACCTCCTTTCATGAGTTTTAGACTGCTCGTGACGTCGTCTGCACGAGTGACCTCGTCTGAACTCTCGTCTGCATGAGCTTCGATGCATCGTACTTTCGACAAACAACTTTCATACGTTTAATGAACTTTGTGGGCGTAACCTTTGCATAAACAGATTTTTCTATTATTTGTAACCATAAGCATCCAAAAGCGCCATTTTGGATGCTTTCCACGTAAAGCCGCCGCCGTCATCGACTGATTGCTAAAATCCGCAGTAGAAGCGGGAATGCAACTCGTTGCCCGTTGGCACATTAAAGCTGATTGAGGAGATCCCTATTCTAGAAGTCTGGAGTCAGGGATATAAGGCGATCTTTGCAGGGGTATTGGCAGAATCTTGTCAAGGATATTGGCAGAATCTTGGCATTAAAATTTGCAAATTTTCTGAAAGAGTTTAGCAGTAACTTCAGATAAGTTCTGCCTAGTCCCCGCCGCCAGCGCCCAGAGCAACCGCGGGCGAAGCCATACGCCAAAGATCTCTAGTTTCATTTGGAAAGCCATACCTAGGCCTGTTTCAGAGAGACGCTTTTAGAAGTTCGTCTAATTGTCTTCGAGTGAGCATTAACCGTACGATTCAATCAGTATAATTCTGTTAAACTTTCAAATCTGACTTTTAACAGCAAGCAGTATAACAATTGGTTCTAATATTTTCTAAGTAAAGCGTCACCAACGTATTCACTAATTTCATTTTTCCATCTACAAAAATTAAATTACAATCCAAAATCAGTCGAAGCAAAAAATCAAGTAATACAAATTACACATTTTAATCCTTCGGTTGAATCTTCCGAACGGTTTATAATAATTATCTAATCTATGTCATGTAGACTTTCGGCAGAAATCTTTCGATCCTCTAATACTAAATTCTTCTATTCTATTTTCTCAACCATCTACACTTTAACATGCAAGGGGCGAAGCCACGACCAATGTTCCAATCCGTCGATGCGAGCCGACAAGCCAACCGTGTAGATGAACCGACGAGTCTACCCCACCGACGGTCGCATCGCAAACCAAGCAAACGCGTCATTGAATCAATCTCAATCACGAGATAACCTCATCGAAGTAGCTCCGTCAATAACGAGTCGACATCGTCGAATAAGCAATTCGCCTCACGCCATCATTCGCCATGATCAACATTCGCACGTCACCATTCGCTTGTTTCACTCGCCAACGCTACGTTCAGCCTTCCGACGACGCCAGATCGCCATAACCAATTTACACACCAAGGGACGTCACACATCACCAAATCAATGAAAATGCACCTCAGTTATTAGCAAATTTTTATACGCTAGTTCGAAGCTTTCATGTTTGAAATCTTGCTTATCATGGAAATGAAGACGTCGTAACTATTTTGCATTATAATTAGAGCCAAACAATAATCTGTTCGTCCAAAATAGCGACCGCGATTAGAATCATATTACGTATTATAAAAGATTAAAAACTATAAATGCCAGATTAAGCAAGCACATTCATAAGCAAAGAAAATTAAAGCTTGCCTTCTACAAAATTCTGTGTTCGTATCACTTCCTATTCACCTATCTATACTATTATTTATGCATATCTATACAATGGGCCAGATTTGATAAGTTCAGTTCGATTTGAAAGTACATGAATATTATATAAATTGAGTCTTATTGCACGAGCAACATGTTTTAGAAAAATTATGAGACATCATCAGACATAAAAATTATTTTAATTATTTTAAAATAAATTTGATGCTAAAAGCCTATTACATATTTTGACGCCCAACGTGAAAGGCAGTAGAACCAACGTGGAAGGCAAGTGGACAACTAAAACAACCATTACATCAAAATGTTATTTTGTTCATATATATTTAAGTTTAAAAGTATCCTTTATTTAAATAAAGGAAACGTAAATTGAGAAGAATTATTGAGAGACATCAATAAGCATAACGTCAAAACAATACGTCAGTTAAAAGTCCTTACTCTTGTTAGTAAACATCAAAATTTGCATGTGTGAAGTGGTGAACTTTAACGAATATACGTATATAACAGTAACTTTACGAGGTGCAATAATTTTGATAAGTACAGACGCAGCTGCATATTTGCATAATGCAAACTTTATGTTGATTATAATTACTTAACGAACGAACTGATGTATCTGTTCTAACAACGCTCACTTTATGTAAAACTTCGAAAAGACATGTGGTACATTAATACAAATGCAAGAAAGAGAACGTAATTAAATTAGAGATCAGTGAAAGCACGTTGAAATTTCTTTATGGGATAAAGGATGATGGAATATATAAGTTGTTTAATCTCTTAATGCAAAACATTCATCTTGCAAGTCAATAACTAAAATTAAATTTTGTTTTATGTATATACGAGCCCAGACCCATTATTGTTCAATTGAATTAATTTCTTAATAAAAGTAAACCTATAAAAAATTCTAGTCGTCTAAGAAAAATTTCTAACGATGACCCGCGAGCTTTAAGCAGAATTGTTAAAGGAAATAAGGGATCGAAGGTCCGACAACTCACTGTATTCCGACAACTCACTGAAGGTCCGACAACTCACTGTAAATGATGCTACAAGTTTTATTATATGACTTTGCTGTTACAATTTGTATTAATTTGTTATGTGGCAAAAGAATACCTGTCGTTGAAGCAGTCATTGTGCCATGAATGAGAAAACCGGCGCCCAATTGTCAAAAATGTCAATACTGTTATCGGTCGCGGACCGCCGACAGCGGTCGCGGACCGCTATAGAAAACAAATAAAGAATTTTTCGTTTTATATTATATTGGACGTTCATTTTAATTTCTTTTTATAACTCACAATCGAGCGAGCCACTTTCTAATGCTCATCGTCTAATTAATTGTGCGAAGAGATATCGACATATAACATGATCTTCTAACTCACCATAAACCAATTAAATTAATAAATCGCGAATTGATAATTTATTTAAAATAATTTAAACGACGAAAAGATTTATTATGTATAATCACAAGTTTTTTTTGAATGCAGTCAGCGAACTGTGCGTATAGAATCGCCGAGGACCAAGGCCACCACCCAAAAACTTTCGCTTTTTTGTGCATAAAGGAGGAGTAAAGGGAGATAAAGCCGATCGCAAAAGATACTCACTGTTCGCGATACATTGCAGCTCAAGGGAAGAGAGGAGTTAGAATCAACTGTCGCAAGCTATGTAGAACGTTCTCAGAAAAAAAGAGAGTCAGCAGAAAAAAGAAAATATATATCGAATATATAAAAAATGGAGAACATATATCGCCCGCATTTGACTAACCTCCCTTTTTTTTTGTTCACGTGAAATGAGAATGTCAGAAAGGATTAAGGCGATTTATAGCCTCTCATTTTAAGCAGATGTTTTTCGCATTTTTGTGTGACGAGCATAAAATGGTACATAGCAAATTGAGACGAGCAAAAAATGGTACATAGCAAGAGAGAAAGATATGTTTCGTTCTCTTCTATGCATCTCGATCTCCGCGTGCAATCTTTTTTTATTATAGTTTTGCTTTTGACAGATATCAGATTTCGAATAAACAAATCGTAGCAAGGTGGTTGGATTTGCGTTCATTGTTCCGTCTAGAGAGAGATTCTTACAATCTCCGATTTTGCAACATACAACTGTTAATAGGTTTATTCAACTTTGGGTAGTTCAATGCCATTATATTTTCGACAAACTACTTTTAATAAGTTGAATAAACCTTCATCTAACCTGATTTTTCTATTATTTGTAAGAAACGTACATCGTTTCAAATGCTTTCCACGTAAAAGCTGCCTCCACCTTCATCTTGGTTGGTGGATGTCCACAGTAGAAGGGGTAATGCAGCTCGTTTCCCGTTGGCGCGTTTAATCTGATTGGAGAGCACCCTGTCGTAGAATCGTAGAACTTAGATGCTTGGCGGGGATATTACGCGATATTGTTCCTTAAAATTTGTAACGTCCTTAAGAATGCTTCTGATGCGAGAAACATTATCCCTTCGGAATGATTTTACAGAAATTTCGACTAAAGCCTGTCTAATTACCGCCACCAACATCTAGAACTACTGCCGGCAAAGCCGGACGCCAAAAATCTCCGTTTTCAAATAAAAAGCCAGATACAAGCCACTTTGGAGAAGACGCATTCTGGGTCTTGTTTAAGTAACTTCTAGTGAACATTTCGCTCGTTATCAACAATAATACTCTAAAGAATAAATGACTCTAAATATTCATGCCACAGAGAGCATTTCGCACACATGAATATAACTATACATTTCTAAGTAAAGCGACACCAACGCAACCCCGTTTTAATATTTCACCTACAAAAATTAACGATTGCCTCCTTGGAAAATCTGTTGTTTTGTATTGCAATCCCCCTATTTATATAATTATTTATATATCTATATAATGGGCCGGATTCGATAAATCAGCCCGATTAGAGAAATTATATAAATCGAGTCTCGTGTAGGAGCATTTATGTTATAGAAAAATTATAGTCCATCAGAATATAAAGTTTTGTTTTGTTTAAAATAAATTTGATCTATAACCTCAAACAAGACCTATTTCATAATTTTCGTAAAACATGTTTCATAATTTTCTTTTCCAGTATTCATGCTGTGACGTGACAGATTCCCACTCGCTAATGGGGAACCTTAGCACCTGTCACAGATGTCGCAACTAGGAGGAGTTAATTTCATAATTTACTATGCTTCGAAAACATGATGCTCGGGCGCCAGATTGATTAGTTTAACGTGAAACTGCACGCTGGAACTGATGTTGCTGTCCCTACGGTCCTCAGTGTCTTACTGATAGCACATGCAGCTGTTAGTCTAGTGATTATAACAGGGATTCCCGTTCTTGCTAGGCAGCTGAAATAAACTTATTCACTAATGAGTGAAACAGCATTAATTGTTTAACAAAACTGTCTGTTGGTATTTTCCACAATATAAACAAAGAAAGAAATAGCCGTATTCCAATTAAGTATCAGTAATAAACAGTAATTAAGTATCAGAATAAATGTTAAATTAAATCGGTGGCGGTTAAATAAACAATTGCGAAATTATAAACAAAACAATATCAATAAAACGGCAACATGAAATAATATAACGATATTAATATAGTTCAAAGCAGTACACATACAGCGATACGGAAGTGCAGTGATAAAATAACAGCAATACGGGAAGCATGTAAACAAGCAGTTTGTGAAACAACGGGGAAGGCGGGGAACATCATAAAATACGGGAAATCACTAAAGCGTCGTGACACCTCGTAATACGTTGATGTTACTGTTGCGGAGTGACTACTATTGCATAAACTGGAATTCAGACACCCAAGTAATCGTAACACGTCGAGGTGACTGAAGGGTGTCCAACTCCACAATAATCAAAAATAATACACTCTAGTGTAGGGATGTCGAGAATTTTTTCCGGTGCGCAACACCTCGTAATACGTCGAGCGATTAAAACCAGCATATGTAAGAATTAAACACCCCAGTGGAACATCCACTATAAGACACGTAACACCCCGTAACAACCTGACCATAGATACACCAACACCCCGTAATTCGTTGGTGTAACTATGGTCAGGTAGTTAAGACCAACATAAGCCAGTATTATACACTGCAGAGGAGGGTACGGGCAGGAATCACTATGTAAAGTCTCGTAATACGTCTCGGCTCACGTATAAGTTACATACGTGAGCAGGAAGCAGGCAGGCAGGCGGAAAGGACTGAAACTATTCATTACACATGCAATTAAGAATACATTATATGGTAGGTTAGAACGCTTACCAAACGTATATTAAACGCTAGCTACTGTACTTGCTATCGCTTCTGTAGGATGCTGGTGGTAGACATGGCTGTTGGTTGTCGCTTAGACCTCTCGAAATCAGGAATTAATTTTATATGCTTAAACATCTCGCTTTTATAGGCGGGGAGCCCATGCCCAGATCTTAATTCTAGGCGCAAGTCATATAGAGGCCAACACCTACTATTTTATGACGTTCTAAGGTCTCTCATACAAATCAGTACAGTCATAGAAGTTTAACACCTTCCTTATAGCAGCGTACAATATGCGGGTAGTATCAAGCCATAGAAGTAATCTCGCATGTACACTTATATACCGCTTATTCCCATAACACAACATATGAACATGGCACGCATGCACATCTATCCATTCATATATAAATGTGCTTATTACGCTGCACATAAACAGTCAGCTATACAAATATACCGGTGCTACATTCTGTCTCTGTCTAACCCAGGCGGAAATATTCGTTGACACACAAAGCAGTATTAGCGGCGTAAATCATACGTTTTACTATTTCAATTCATGTTTATTTATCTTTCAATAATAGGCAGCGATAATAAATTTACATATTCTATTCTTTTTGCAAATACAGATCATTCGTCATATAAAACTGTTATTTATTTATATTTATAATAATAATTCCTAGCAATGAAAATACATGAACACGGTAGTTGTATTTCTAACATGATCTAATAGGGTTACCAAATCACAGCCGTCTAATTAATTTAATTATATTTTTAAGGGACTTTTAACTGTATAATAACGTATAACTATATTAATTCCATTCACAAATTATAAAAAAATACAAGGAAACCAATTTTGCCCGTAATAGTTTGTCTTGTATAATGTATGATAGTATTACTGTAAGTAACTATTAGCTATTAGATAAGTTAATCATTGCGAAAGCTGCATATGGAGTGTATGACATATCCAATTAGGTAGTTAAACAAAGTGACATGAAATGTCTTAAATGAAATATCATTTCGTTTAACTATCATCTACGCCATATAACTTTGTAATACCAGGCGGAATTTATCTATTATATATTTTATATAGATAGTTTTCAAATTAGTTTAAACATCCCAGGTGAGGAGTACGAAGAGTCGTTAAACGATGATGCTACTGAAGCAAAGGGTTGTTTTTTATTACATTGTATTATCGACTAAATTTGTTCGGGTTGAGATCTAAGGAAATATGGAAGCCTTAAAGTTAAACCAACAAACAATTAAATTATAAAAAAGCTCTCATGTCATTAAAAAATATTATACAAAAGCACAAAAGTAACATCTACTCGTAGTAAATTTTCGGAAGGACGTAACTTTAGTGCTATTCAGAAACTACATCACATTTAGCACATAACACAAAGTAAGCATAGTTCTACTATATGTAAGATATTTATCGTTTAAAACAAGTATTTCAGGGAACAAATGCGATTCTATTTTCACTGAGTTCTAAAATTATTATTTAGAAGGAAACCATAGTATTGCAAACAAACATGCTATATTGAAGATGTATTCCTCCAATCAATCATGCCATATTAAACACATGATATAAATAAAAATTATTGCTAACAATGATATATGGAAATTTCAGAGCTGAGTAAAAAAAAAGTGGATGAGTATGAGTTGTAGACCGGCTGTAAGCTGATTATCGCAACTGCTGTGTTAACTATTGATTTTTGTTGTGATCGCGGGAAAGCCGCTAATAGAATATTGAAATGGAGTTGTGTGTTATGTAGACACAGATGGAAAGGATAAGATCGAGATTTGCAAAGCATTATGTGGATGGACCTTGTCATGGAAATAAAATGTCGAGTGAATGACCACACACAAACCCGTGCCGCGATATAAAACTTGTGCGAGGCTCACGTCTATAAAAGTGAGATTTTTAAGCATATAAAATCAGTTCCTTTGCAAACTCAAAGACAGTGCTTAGACACAGGGCAGAGTCGTCGACATAATAATACATTTGATTTCTACAGTATACTTGAGTTGGATGTGTGATTGAGTTGGATGTGTGTTGAATAGCTTTGTTTTCTCTTCCTATCTGTTTCCAGCGACCTTCTTCCTATATCACTAGAGTGTATACTTCTGGCTAGTGCCGTTTGCTGTCAGTTGTAAGCACGTTACAAACTGACGTCAGTGTCCTCACGCCGTTACGCGTCTTGGTAATTTCCTAGGCTACATATCATTCCTGTTATTCATATTGTGTGCTTGAGAATTACCCCCGCCCTCTCACTGTGTTATTGATAGCCTTTTCATGCTTTCCGTATTTTATATACTATAGACTGCTTTGCTTGATTATTTAATCACCGCATTTTTTTATATCGTTTTACATGCACCGCCGTTATGCACTGCTACTAATTATTATTATTATTATGTATTTGTACTGTTTCATATAAAACTCCAAGATTATTGTTTCATTGCTTTAATTTGATATTCATACTTTGACATTTAGTTGAATATATATTCCTTTCACTCATTAGTGGATAAGTTTATTATAGACATTATAGACTGCAAGCAGGAATAAGACTCGCTGGTTTACTCAACAGACTATTTATCAGGTACTGAGGTCACGGGTACCTCACCCGTGCCCTCAGTAAGACACTGAGGACCGGAGATACAACAACATCAGTTCCAGCGTGTGATCACAAGTTAAACTGACCGTGTGGTCCCAAGTTCAACAAATTCCTAAAGTTTCATGTCGATCGGATGGATGGTGTAGTCAGGCATAAAGGAATACATACAGACATACAACCTTACATTGATTTATATATATATATACATATATAT
>WYDF02274989.1:0-17679 GCA_009867245.2 Adranes taylori | reverse complement strand
CACATAGTCGCTTTAATATTAAAGGAATTTTTAATACAAACAAATTTCGGGAAAGTTCTCTCACACGAGAACACATTCTCAACCTTAGGCAAGTAATAGATAAATCTAGGGAATTTCATATAGAAACATATTTATGCTTCGTGGACAACTCAAAGGCTTTCGACAATGTAAAGTGGCATAAAATGTGGCGCATACTAAAAGAAATGGGTACCCCAGAGCATCTAATACAGCTATTAAAACAACTGTATGTCAACAACATAAGAGTCAACGTAAGAGTCAACAACACATCTTCAAACTAAAGGCCGGCGTCCGACAGGGATGTATTATTTCCCCCATATGGTGCAATATATATATATATATAGCAAACACATTATGCGCACTGTTTTGATGAATGGCAAGGAGAAATAACAGTCGGAGGATAAAAAACAGCAATCTCCGGACGATACCTTAATACTAGCGTCCTCAACAGGAGAACTCGAGCACATTATGAATAGACTAGACACTATTAGCAGAGAATATGGGCTCAAAATTAATGCACAGAAAATCAAAGTGATGTTCATCGACAGATGCAGGAATAACCAACCTGGGATACGACATGTAATAGGATATGAAGTGGTGAGTCGTTTCAACTACTTAGGCTCTGTTGTCACGAACAGTGGAGGGTGCGAAGAAGAAATACATCGACGCCTTACAATGGTCAGATCAGCTAAGATGACTAAAATTTGGAAAGATATTGACTTAACTAAAAACCGCAAACTACGCCTGGTACGGGCACTTGTCTTTCCTATCGCCACATACGCTGCTGAAACTCGGAGCATCAAAAGTATACCCCCTGGACAGCACACCGCACGAATATCTCAATATTAACAGAACTCAACATCACCACTAGGCTTACCACAATTATTAAGCAAAGCATATTAAGATATTTTGGACATATAACCAGAAGAAAGGAAGGTTTGGAGAGATTAGTAGTTGAGGGCAAAGTAGAGGGGTCAATAATTCGAGGAATATCGCCACTGCGATAGTCAGATCAAATAAAGAGCACCACCGGTTACTATCTCTCTCCGAAGCAGCACAACATGCGCAAGAAAGTGAAGAATGGACAATTACCATAAATCTAATAACATAACGTCACCACATTCTTACGAAGGATGAAGGACAGAGGAGGAGGAGATAAATGTGGCCAAGGAATTTTTATAGAGAGAAAAATATTTACAATCAAAGGTATATTGATGGCATTTGAATTCTTTTCGTAAACTATAGCGAAATGGAGACCCCCGTTATAAAACACCATGTTCTGCAATTTGTAAAACAAATATTGATTTGTCTAAAACTAAATTTATTTAACTTACATGATCGAATTCCTTTACAAATTCAGCATATTCCACCGAAATGCACTGCTTTAGTAGTGATATATAAAATATCAATATCGATGTCTGAAATTAAATTTGAAAATAACATCAATACTAGATAAGTAATAATAAAAATCTATAGATCATATATGCAGGGTTGCTGGATAAAATTGCCACTACCTTCACACCGATATATTTGTCAAAGCAACAATGACAGAGCGCTCAAAATTATACCAATAAGAGATCATTATATTGTTTCTTAGTGTTTTGAAGCCTTTGCGTCTAAGTTAAAACAAAAATAATAAATACCTTACATTGAATTCAAACGCAGCAGTGTTTGAGCTATATTTGACTGGAAAGCGCCAAGTTCAAATTATTCGAGAGCTAAGCCATCTCGATGTGCATAAATATTTTGTGTCGCACACCATTTCCCATTACAATGATACTGGCAGCATTGCCAGACGCAAAGGAAATGGTCGAAAACGAACAGCAACATCAACAGCAATGATTTGAAAAGTGAAGGGTCGAATTGAACGAAATCCCCATTGCAGTGGTAAAAAATTGCCTGCTGAACGCATTGAGAGAACGGATGCAACACATTTTGAAAAATGAGCATGAAGTTGCAAAAATCACTCCATTTTACCCCTGAACAGAAATAGTAGATTTGTTAGAGCAAAGGAATTGCTTTGTTTGCACCCAAGTGGCCCATTGCCGATGAGGCTCCATTCCCAATGGAATAACATGTAAACAAACAAAACGTTCTCTATCTATCTTGGGCAGCTTGAAGAGTAAAAAAATCACACAAAAAAGGACCAAACTATTGACGCGCTCAAGACAGCACTTCGGCGGGAATGGCCGCGCATTCCGGAGGCTCATATTCGTGCAGCGTGCGTTGCCTTTTCCGACCGACTCAAGGCAATAGTTAAGGCGAAAGGAGGCCCTATCGAACAAAAGTAAATTTATTCTCATATTTTAATATGTTTGCTACCATTTTGACTTTTCATCAATACATTTCAACAAAGAATGAGAATAATACAACGTTTCACTTTGTAGCAATTTTTTTCAGGAGCCCTGAATTTCAGGCCTTTATCCCAAATTAGAACAAATAATTTAAAAAAATCAATATTAATGGACTAAAAAGTTTCATTAATAATAAGAAGAATAAGATGTCGAAATTCAATGAAAGAATATTCAATGTGATCAAATCAGTTATTAAAAGAGTATATTGCTTAAGTATATTTTCGTCGCACAAATATTGTGGTATAAAAGTATTATTATTAACAGTAAATGATCAAACTATCTGCAGACTGCCTCGAATACAAAATAAGGGTCCGATTTAAACATTTCATTTGTTTAACAATAGGATCTGCGAAAAGTATAGATATGATCAGCGCTGGACTGGGATCAAATTTGCTACCGGAAAATTTAGAATGGTTCGGGCCATGATTCTAGGTTTCGCTATCAGGCCACGAACCATTTTTAATTTTTAGTAAATAGCCCACCGGGAAATACCCGGTAGCCCGCTAGACTAGTCCAGCACTGTACATGAATAAATGAAAACCCAAAGATTTTTTGTTAATACAATAATACGCTAAAAAACTAAAGTCTCTCCAACTAAACAATATTATACAATAAATAACTTTATAATAAATAATACCTTAAGAATTTTTTTACTACAAAATTTGTTGTACATATTATAAATCATCAAAAAACTAAAATGGGACACTTGTTAAGTAAGTACTAATATAAACCTCTAAAATATTATTTAAAAAAATGACCTTATATGAAAATATTATTATTATAGAAAAATATTACCTTTGATGGCCACATATTGTAAAATCCTTTGGAACAGTCACTAAATACAATAGGATCTAAATCTCACACAAAAACAAATTTAAATTTAAATTTTATTTAACACTAATTAATCAGAAATGAAAACACAAATCGGAAAAAATCTGATAAATATATTATGACGATATTCACGGTCAACGCTGGTGAGAGTGAATCTTATATCTTACAGCTTTACTTTGGATTTGATACTTCCTTCGACAACGTGAATAATAATAATAATAATAATAATGATAACACTATTAATTATGATGCTAATGATAGTCCCGCATATCTACATAGGTACAACAAATAGAAATGAAATTATTATTTCTTTAAAAAGAAATGACGAGAATTAACTCTACTTATATTGAATGGTTATCAATCAGAATAACATATATACAGGCTGTCTCACGAATTTTGGTTTGCCAACACAACGATACCATTTTAGGAGCACACGCAAGAAAATTTGTGAACACCGCACAATGATGACATTTACATTTTGTTATTTTCTATTAGTTTTTACTTTTCCAAATAACTTAAAAGCGGAGCGGTTCTAATTTTATTAAGAAAATTTACTATTACACCCCAGCTATTACACCCCAAACTAATAAATCTAGATAGATTGAAATTACACCAGACGCAACCTATGGGAAGACAATAGGGAATTCCAAGAAGCACCATTACACATATTTTTCCCAATCAACAAATTGGAGTAGTATCAGCAAATGAAATTATAGGAGCAATAAAAAAATTTTAAATTGAAAACGTCGGTGCCAGAATTTAATGATTTCATCAAAATCATTAAATATTTTTTTAGAAATACTTTGAAAATGTTTTTTATTTTCGAACAATTTTAATAATTTAATGACTGCTCAAAATCATTAAATATATTTAGGTAATTTTTTTTAATTTTAATGTTTTTTTAAGAAAAATTTTAAAAATATTATTTTCAGGAATCTTAAAAATGTTTTTCAGAATATATAAAAACATTTCATCATTTTGCGCAAAACCAATGTTAAAAAAAAATTTTTTATATTTTTTTACAAAAATTTTAAAAATATTTTTTAGAAACATTTTAAAAATATGTTTTAGAAAGTTTTAAAATTTAATGATTTCCCAAAATTATAAAAAAATGTTTAATAAGAAATCTAAAAAGTTGAAATAATGAATCTAAACATTCTTTGAAAATACTTTTTCTCTAAAAAAATTCTTTTTTCTGAAAAAAAATTATTTGTCCAAAATCATTAAACCGTTAAAAAAATCACCAAAAACAATGAAGTAAGTTAATCTTTCAAAAATCATCATAAATAATTCTTAAAAATAATTTTTTTTTAAATATTTTCATCCGTGAAAATAATTGAAAAGTTTCGGTGAGTAAATATATTTTCTTAATTTAAATTTTTCATAATTTAAGCTTTTTTTAACACGATTTTTTTAAACCCCTATAAAATCAAATAAATAAATAATAAATTATCTAAAAAATAATAAATTATCTAGTTTTTCAGCTATCAGAAAAATTATAATTTCCTAAATTTAAACTAAAAAATGTAGGACTGATTCTGTAGGATGATTCTTTATAAATTATTAAAATCTAAAAATAAATAATATATTCTACATTCTCCCTAGATAAATATTAAAACTTTAACTTCAAATGCAGAATAACATCTTTAAAATGCTGAATTTAGGGTTACTTTTAGAAGAGCTATCCCCGTGAGGTGTTCATTTACAGTTCTGTTTCGGGCGTAGCTTTTAAATCGCTTCAAACATCCGTTTGGGAGTCACTGTTAAAGCAAGCAGAGTTGGAAAAACTTTCATTGTTTGTATACTTAGGTACTACAAGTTCATATCACATGCATCAATAATTTCAAGAGCAGTGTAGATGGTTTTTCAGTAGAATGTATCCACCTTCTGTACTATTTCATATTTATGTACTATTTTATTTCTTTGATTTATTTCTTGGTCCTATATTGTAAACAAATCTTTATTTGCCTAAAATCGGATAAGTAGTCATATTGATACAATGAATCTTTTTAAATCCTTTATAAGTCTTAGGCAAATCATGACTTAATTGCATCTATTTAGGTAAGACACCATTTAGTTTCAAATCATGCGCGTCATTAGTTTTCAAATCATTAGCTTTTGGGAGCTTCAGAATTGTAAACATCTACTAGATGTAGCATATATCGCCATAGCATACATTTCAACCCGAAGCATTCGCCACTTCGTCCATAATTTAACAAAAAATGTAACGGAATGATGAATGCACAAGGACTGTTGTGTAAAAAATATCTAGAACTCACACATGGCAAGAATGTTTGATCATTAGAACTCAAGTATAAGGCTAGTAGTATTTTTGGATTCCATCGATAGTTGTTTTGTCCATCATCGTTTCATCCAAACTTAAGAGCTGAATGTCAGCTATGACATCTTTATGAACTTGAAACCGTGCTTAAAGCTCCGTATCAAACTGTTTAACAAAAGGAAAGGAGAGATTTCTAGGGTAGTGCTCTTTGGTTGAGTCTGTCTGGACAAATGACGTAGGCTTTTAACACTTTTTTAGAATGAATAATTCTGATTTTGAAGTATGATTACGCTGAAAATCATTAAAAGGACATATCATTCAGACGAGCTATTCCAGTGAGCCAGCGCTTTGCAGTAACGCTGCGTTTTTTGGCAACCGAAGATTCTTACACTTCATTTGGCTACCTCTTGAAGATTTCACAATCAGCAATCTCTTACATTATACCAGGAGTCTGTGATTTCTGATAGTCCTTCGACAAGCTTCGATATGCCCTAATTGTTGTTGTCGATTTGACTTATTTGGATCTGTAGCGATTTGTAACAAAAGACGGGCCCTAAACTACTTTCATTATCTTCGGGTTCCGATAATCCTATATAACGCTTCCGATGACCTCCTTAATAAAAATTTCTATCCTCCACATAATAAGAGAGCTTTATAATAAATTTCAATCTGTTTCTGCTGTCTTCGGGTCTTTACAACATTTCGATCGCCTTGAGCGATTCTGCTAAAATCTACCGCTTTCAGCGAATTTGTGACATTACATTGAAGCATGTTCATCGATTTTTTTCAGAACGAGATTAAAAATTCAGATTTAGCCAGTTTGTAAATATGTTTGTAACCTGAGAGTGCAGTGTTTGTTTCCCATGACCCCCTTCTTTGGCTCCAAAGATAATGCACACTTTCTACGGCGCTCATTTCAAGGCATCGGAATATGTCAACAAAGAATGCCTTTGAATTCAACTACTTTGAAACACCAAATTCTGTTTACCGAAAGCAGAAATCTTTATCTGGCATCCAAATAAGTTTAAACACTCAGCAATGGACAAATTCTCAGCACTTGGATAAGACACGTGGAAGGAAATGCAGCCAGATGCAAACGTAACATTTCTCTCTCTTGTCGTTTCCTCAGTGACTTAGGATCGTGATCTTAAACACGGCTGAAAGTCTCTCCACTGGTCTCTGTCTTCGGCGCTCCTATGTGCCCCGTAGAAGGTGGTGTTCAAACTTTGATGTATTTGGTCCGACCATCTCATTAGTGATCTTTCACGGCTTCTCTTTCCTTGCACCTTACACGATCAACCTTTCTAAATTGTCGCCTTCCCTTCTGGCTATGTGTCCGAAGAATTCCAAAGTTCTCCTCAAACAGATGCCAGATAATCTTCTTTTTATATTTAATTCTTCAAGAATAGAAACATTTGTCCTGTACGCCGTCCATGGGATGCGGAGCATCCGCCTCCAGAACCACATCTCGAATTCGTCTATCTTGTTACTTTCTGCTTTCCGGAGGACCCAGGTTTCAGCGCCATAGATAAAGATCGAGAAAATCAGACTTCGGACCAGCCTACTTTGACACTATTTGTGATTGAACGGTCAGAATACCCGCGTCAGAATTCCCATTGCGCATTTTGTCATATTGATTCTATGCTCAATTTTAGCTCTGCAGGCGCCATCACTACTAACGATAGATTCCAAGTAGGTGAATTTGTCTACAAACTCATATGAGGTCAGTGCACCTGTGAGATGAAGTACATTGAACCTGTCCACAATCATAATCTTCATCTTTGTGCTATTTATCTCCAAACCATAAATTCTGCTTTCTTGTTCTACTCTACCGATGAGCACTGCCATCGCTGTTTCGTTAGCGGAGATTAATGTAGTGTCATCAGCAAAGCGCAGATTGGAAATTCTTTGCCCTCCTACTGATATTCCACCCACCCAGCCATCGAGTGCTGCTCTTATTATATACTCTCCGTACATATTAAATAAATCTGGTGATAATAAGCATCCTTGACGTACTCCCCTAGCTCTCTTGAATGAAGTTGATTGATGTTTATCATTTTTTATTGTGAAGGAGTTCGAGTCATACAAGGTTTTGATGAGATATACAAATGTTTAGGTACTCCTATTTCTAGGAGAATTTTCCAGAGAAAACCCAAAAGTGATAGGAGTGTTTAAACTCTCTAACCCCTCCTTTCACCTAACCCCATGCCATAAGTAATTATTTTGTATTGAAACGTTAGTTTAACAAGTAAATTTTAAAACCGTTTTTTATACTGTTTTCTTGCAACATTAAAAAGAAACATTAGAAAGCACACAAAAAAGAAACTTCACATTTGCGCAGGGGTACTTTATTGCAATTGCCTTAGTTATGTATAATTAAAATGTTTGACCCACTAGTAGTATACTGTATAAAAGAGAAAGATAAGGTGAAATTATACAAAATATTTTAAACGTTTTTTTAAAGTGTAGGCAAGCATGATTATTGTTAGTTGACCGATTCGAGTGAAGATAAAAGAAAGATATGTGATAAAACACGAATAGCAGTGACTGACTTGCTTGCCGCGAATAGAGAGTGAAACAAACATGACATTTGACGATCGTCAATTAAAATGTGCGTAATTGTTTTACGATACCAAGTTTTATTTAATTTCGTATATTTATACAAGACGCATTTAATATATATTCAAAGGAAACACATTCAATATATAAATATTATGTTTATAATCAATTTTAATTAACGGTTTAAAAAATATATCTTTAGGAAAAATTCTAACGCGACATGTAGATACATAGATAGATAAAACCTTTATTGCATTACTGATTACAATCTTTCCATTTAAAATTAACATTCATTCTTTTATTCTTAGGAAGGGAAGGCTTCAATATTTTCACGCCCATATTCCTGTACCCTCCCCCTCTATCCCTTCATCCCACGTCACCCTTACTACTACTATAGCTATTCTTAAACCCTCCTCATTTGACCCTTTCTGCACATTTATTCTTATTTTTTCACTCCCTCCTCTCATCTCATTCTCCCCTATACCTCTCTTCTTTTTCTTTCAATCTCTATTCTCTCATTCGAACATCTTATTTTTCTTTCTTTCGTTCTATTCTCTTTTATATATCACGCTCGAAATTCTTTTCATAATTTTTATGCTTTTAGCCTCCTTAGCCAAACTTACCCTCAAGTTTTTTCCTACCAACCTTTCATGATAATTTTATTCAATCCCTTCACATTCTTTAATCCAATGACTCCATTATTCCTCCTTCTTACCACATATTCTACACATTCGTTCTTTTGAATTCATCCAGTTTTCATTTCCACCCTCTTCATTACCACATCTAAACCTCACAATCACTCTTTTTTCTTTCATACTTTCAAACTTGATAACAAACATCCATTCATCCCACTATTTTTAAACATCCATCTATATTTACTATTATACCTACTAACATTAAACCTTCATTCTCTCTCTCGCCTTACCACATCCTTCATCCTTTTTACAACCTCATTCGCCACTTCTTTCTTCTCAAACAATCTACTTGAAGACCACCCTATTCTCTCATTCACTTTCAATCTGCTCTTAAGCCATTCATTCTCATATTTATCTTATCCTTCCTTCATCAATACTTCCTTATATACTTCCCTGCATCCTTCATCATTACTAACTTCTTCTCAAAATTCATTATCCTTTTCACTCCGCCAATCCAACATTTATACCTTCTCCTATAAAACTATATCATTAGGTGTGTTCCTGTGTAATCCATACAACCCATCTGTACTCTATCTACTATCTCTATTTCTTCCACCGCCCATAATTTTGCTCCATACATCAGAATACTGTTCAGTCATACTTCGATTATCTTTTCCTTCATTTTCACAGATTCTCCAAACTTTCTTTCCCACACCAGTCTCATTCTTTCTATAACTCTCCTAGTTTTCTTTCTATCCATTTCCATATGCTACTTATACTTTCCGTTTTGTGATATCACAAAACCTAAATATTTCTACCTCTTCACCCTCTCAATTCGTTGCCCCCCTATACAAAATTCATCATTTCTGACTTACTTCCTCTCCATCCCTTCTTGCATACCATTATTTTTGCTTATTCCACATGCACCTCTAGACCCGTACCTTCCATATACCTCTTCACCGTTTCAATCATTTCATTCATTTCTTCCATTCTACTAGCCATACATACAATATCATCTGCATAAAAAAGAGACCACACTTTGGCCTTCCAACCTTAACCCCACCTGCTTGTTCTCTCAACAGAACATTCTCTAAATCCGACAAATAAATATTGCACAAGCAGCCGCTAGGTGGACATCCCTGCCTGACTCCTCTGTGCCTCTCATGCCTTACTCATTCATCCCTGCGTTACTTCTTCATAGATATTTTCTACCATACTTCTCATCCCTTCCGAAATCCCTACCTTCACCATTTTCTCCCACAATCCTGTTTTGCAATCTCTTAATTCACCATGTAATTTATGGTAACAATATTATCTGCAGTCCTGTTACCTCTGACAAAACCATTCTGAGTAAACGAAAGAATTTCTTTATCACGCAATTCGTCTTCCAATCTCCTATTCAAAACCCTCGCATACAACCTATAGAGTCCATCCATAATTGTTACTCCTGTATAATATCTACCTCATACACCGGTACACTTTCTCCTTTCTTCCATTCATCCGGCACTCAATGTAGCACAAAATGTAGCTTGGCTTATTTTTAACCGTAAAATTATATTTCGAGCTAGTTCAAACTAGTCATGTGACGTTCCTTAGGAAGGTTTTTTATTATCGAGGGCTATGTATGTGGAACGTGACGTACCGAGACAAATATTTGAAAAGAATTTGTTCCTAATTGGAATTCATCGATTCGATGAATTATTTTTTATAAATTTCTTTTTCTTTCGATTGTCTGTTGTAAACTAACTTAATAATAAATAAAAAAAAGTTATTACTTCAAACGCACTAGCATAGTTTTTCACCTTCATGGAAGTAACAAGAGAATATTTAGTTGTACACGCATGTAATGTATAGACTAGCAGCATGCACGATGCACAGATTTTCACACAGCACGCATAATTAATACGCGCATCGACCGAGAGGGATACGTATGCCGAAAATATGGCTCATTGTTTATTATTTCCAATAGAAAATATTCATAAACTACAAACTACTTACAAAGCGATGATTTCGATTCTGATAAATACCGTATCGTTTTCTAACCGAACGAGATGCATAAATGATCGAGTAATTGCAAGAATAGTAATTGTTGTTCTACGTAGATGAGTTGAGCGTTGATGAATGTAAATCTTTATTGATTTTTACGGAGGCAACTTATACAAATCATCGTTTAAACAAACTATTTATTTACAGGTCTCCTCTAAGTATATTTTTTTATTTTAAAGTTTCCTTCATAAATTACTTAAATTTTAAAATGAATAGTGAACATTTGGAAATGAACAATATTTAATTACGTGTACGTTTTATTATATACACAAATTTTAAAAAAATTATATTTACTGCTTTTATAGCAGTAATTTTTTTTGTTCGTAACTCTCTAAAATATTGAGTTATTGAGTTTTAGACGGAACCGACAACAATACTTTATCGCGGTATCTTTATTAAACGAATCGGTTTTTCGCGTTCCGAGTGTGGAACCAGAATTTACATCACTAGCTGAAACTAGATAGCAACCATTACGTATGTCTATATATGTTTTCTAGTATCCTACACATTGATTCTTAGGAACAGGTTGTTTTTCTATCCCAGCTGTTCCAACGCAATAGGCTAGTTTTTTATACTAGCTAGTACTTATATTGTATCTAGCTAGCATATCCTATAGCTTCTCGCATGTATGTTTTCTCTCATCCTTATGCATGCGTTTTTTATTTCTATGATTACTGTTATCGGCGTATTGGACATAGCCTCACAGAATCGATAAATGATTAAAACAATCATTTAAACAAATAATCATCAGCCAATTAATTCAGAAACCATCGAACAAATAAATCAAGCATTCATTTGTTTATCATATTTTATTCAAAATAATTTAAGCAAGCCAAAGTAAGATTTTAACAAAATACATAAAGCAAAAACATAACTCCGGAGGTAAAACCTATCGAATTCCGTGTTATTGCGTACCTTAAATAATGATAAGAATTCTATGGGTAACATATATTATAAAACTTGTTAAATGTACCTTATACAGAATTAAGAGAAATCTTTATTTATTGTGTATAAGTACATAAGTTAGATTTAATTTTTTTAAAGTAATGATATGTTCAAGGAATTACTAGACATATTAAAAATGTTGTTAAAACGTTTTATGGTAAACGTTGTAAAGAGAAAAAAATACTACTTTTGACTTTAATCTATTAGATTTATTTACGAGATGGGAAAAACTGCATTTCATTTACGAAGTTAAAAAAACCCAGCATGAAAATCCATAGCGTTAAGAAATTATTAACTGACATGGTAATATTTTAAGGTTTCAATTTTAAAGTTATAATATCAATTTACAGAGAAAAGTATTTTGGGTTAGATACAAGGACAAATACAAAAGAATTGCTATTTTTCTTTAAAGGAAAAGAATGAATATATTCTAAATTGCGTGCTTAGTATAAACCTTATATAGCAACAGACAAGCCATCATAAAATTTGAAACGTACCTCAATCTTCTTGTAATGGGTTCCAATCTGGTCGTTCTATACAATAAAGTTGTCTTCCCGAGCTAGCGTGGATACACCTCAGCCAAGCAGTATCCAATCTCAAACGATGTTAGTGAGATAACTAGGGCTCCAATATTCTTTCCTGTTGAGCGCCAATGTCATGCGACACAGAGAGATCGCAAGGAATGTGCACATAAATAAAATGCTCATATAACATTTAACAATCTTTATTTAAAATGCTATATCACAGTGTTAGCTTGAAATATAGCTAATAAAATTCGTAAAAAATAGCCCTAGTGTTCTAAAGATACCTGGACTAATAAAATTTGCAAACAATAACAAGCAATTTCATCAGTCTAAAATACAATTTAAAATTGGTGTAGGAATATGGTGTCATTACCTTTAGATTCCACCATAACCTGTTACATAATTATATTTAAAAATTTATAAAAATAAAGATTATTTGACAATTCACTTAACACAGACACATCGAAGGATACTTTGGTTTACACTGTTCCTGCGACCAAATATGTTGAAGGATCAACTAAAATTAATCCGCTTCTGCATGAGTTGGTGGGTTAGAATTCTTAATTTCGATATAAGCGAATATAAGTTGGGAGTTTGAAATTAAAGATGTTTATTTATAAAACTAGATCTATTAATTAAACAACAAAATCGGTGAAATGCACAAGTTTAACGTCTATGAATGATGTAAAGGACTTAAATGTGAAAAAAGGACTAATGATTAAAGAGCTTAAGGCAGAAAGGTTTTGATATGAATGATTTAATGTCTGAATGCTTTGAAAGATTCTTATTAATTAATTTTTTGAACTTATGACTAGTAACTCTTTTTATTCTCTCTAAAATACTTAAACAATAACTTTAAAAGAAATATTTGTAGATCAGTATATAATTACAATTTTCAAATGTTTTATAATAAAAAATGTTTAATTATTTAGTATTTGCTGTAACAAACTAAAATTATTTATGAAATAATTTTATTGAAACGTGCACAAAATATTTTATATAGAACAATATTATTACACATTTTATATCAACGAATTTAATTTAAAAAATGATTACTTATTCAAATAATTTAACATACGAGGAAATTCAAATAAATATAAATTATACTAAACAACGTATAACTTTTCTTTCAACCTAGATGTTATGATTGATAGTTTACATCAAATAACAATAGGCGTAGGCAATGACCAGTTAAATTTAATGTGAGTATGAAATTACAAAGTACATATGTGAATTATTTCTCTTTAAATAAGAACGATAACAAACTGGCTAAATATTATTGACTTGTAAACATTTGTCTAAATCTGAATTTGTCTAAATCTAAAAAAAAAACAACATTAACTGGTTAAATAGTATTTCTGTGAAAATAAATGTCTAAATCAGAATTATATATCTTTAAATAAAAACAAGAACAATTGTTCATATAATGCGCCACCCATTTCCCTAATTAAATGCGGTATGAACCTATTAAAACGGACTTACAAATGAATTTAGATTTACGCGGACCAAAATTAATAATAATAAATTTGTGTGAAAACCTTAATAAATTAACGTTAGCAAGAAAAGACAATCTAAATCATCATTCCAAAAATTTAAGTTTTTACTGCAACCGCTTAGCGACGAACGAACAATTCCAACGTCAGACCACGAACTGATGGAACACCTAAACGGTGGCCGTGACCTCAACGCAGCCCGATCATTTTCACCAGCTCCTTAACAGCTCACTCGTACATGCACGACATAACCGGTGGCTATGCGGTAAAACTACAACTGGTAAACTCCACGCTAACAAGATTAGCATACACAATTCCGCTAAACCATTACAGTTGCTTGCTTCAGGAGCGGCCCATCAGTAGTACATAGTGCTGATAAATGGCATCCTCCTAGTGGCTGATCTATAAAAACGTGCACAAAATGGCGATTTAGAGCTCCGCCGAATTTTCCACGCCGAATTTTCAAAATCAATTAACAGAGCACTAAAATATTACAATGGTTTCGAATGAACGACAACCAAACCCCAATCGCGCGATAATTGAATTTTTCTCTTTAAGGACTCATGATTCAATTAAACTATACTAATGGCTTCCTGACGCCTTAGGGTGTTGACAAAAAAAGAACGATCTCCTTCCCGATTCGCTTAACAACCACACCCAAAAACTAAACAGACAATCGTACCAACTCCAAATCTGCCTTTCGCCACCTTGCGGCCTATTCGCAAAATGCAAGATTTTGTTACAATATTTTCTCGTACCTTACGTGTAAATCTAGCAATTACAATTCTATTACAAAACATCAAGCTAGAAAGTATCACACCAGAAAAATTTCATAATAAAAATTACCAATTAATTAGAGCAATTAACAAAATCAATCGCTCCAAGACAGTTAGTTGCCCTTCTACCCTTAAGACACAACCAACATATTTCACAACATGCGAGTTGCACGCTCGATTCGTATCAAATCAACTTTCAATTGTCTTTCTAACCTTACTAATTTCTATTTGTTTATATTTTAATGTACAACAAAATATGCCAGAAATATGTCTTCAAATGTATTATAGATCTGAATAAATGAAATGGAACCACTCGTCAACGAAATAGCTGTGTTTTCAACGATCTGGCACCCAAAGTAATTGCAAATTACAAGCTCTAAATCTCCAAAATAAAACGTATTGGCCAGTCAGATAAATCTAATGGCAATGGGAAATTAAGTAATTGACCAGATTCAACACATTACACGTAATTACAATAACATCCACTATAATAAATGTAATTTGTTAGATATAATTACTTCAAGTAAATATAACAGAATAGCAACACATCAACACTGAAAATTTTCCAACCCATTATCGATTGCAATTAATTGGCAGGTACGATTTAATTAAATTAATCTATGACAAGAACACCAACAAATAATAATTGTTCTGGCTCAGCCAAATAAAAGCCCCAGGATAACTTTTTCCAAATAACTTTTTTAAACTCATAGCGAGAACACTGGAAGAGCCACTAATAACAGGTAAACTAATCAAATCAATTTTAAATCAGGAGGTTCACATGCTATAACCATGTTCAATAAATACAATTATAGTTAACTTATATCTCTACAACATCTTTCTGTTTAAATAAGAGATCTTATCAATATACGAGGCAAATATTACATATCTGTACAAATCAAAGCCAAAACCGTTTTTATACGAGAATAACTGACAGACAGTCTTAAAATAACATCACCTCTACAGTGAGTGTACAAAATAGAGCAATCTCTCTCAAAAGTGTGCTATTAGAAAAGGGATGAGACAGTGGTGTGTGCTGTCGCCGCTTTTGTTCAACATATACGACTAATATATAATCAGACAGATAATAGAAGACTGGTACAGTGATGTAATGATGGGTGGGACTAAATTTACCAACTTGCGTTTTGCAGACGACACCACTCTTACAGCTTAAACTCAACATGAGCTAGAAAGATTAATATACAAATTAGAAATTGTTAGTGAGAATTTTGATCTTAAAATCAATGCCAACAAAACTAAGGTTATAATTGTAGATCGAAATTATAATAACCACCCGATACAAACATAGTTCATGGCTACCAGGTCGCTCACCAACTTACTTACCTAGGTTTATTAATAACGAACATGGGTAATTGCGAACAGAAATTACCATAACATCAAGAATTCAACTAACCAAAGTGGCAATGACTTTAATAGTTATAATATGGTTCTTATTTATATTAAGTTTAGCAGGATAAAAATGAAACGGAAAACATTTTAATCAAAAAGACCTACTTAATTTTTAACGAACTAGTGCTTCATAAAAAAATTTAACGTTCTCTGACATTTTGATTTAGAAAGATCAACCTAGAACAGGTAAAAGAATGTGTTCTAATAAACTTTAAATTTTTTTATCAAGCACCAGGTTCCCAAAAACTAGGTAGATCATTTTGATTAACCGTTTTAGGGTTTTTTAATCTGCTAAACTAAATATATTGTAACTGGAACTAATCGAAGCAGGTCCAGCTTTAAAAATAAGAACCACGTTGAAATCAACAAAACATGTTACAAATGATTTTAATCATAAAGGGTTGTATTTAGAACACAATTTCGAAACAATTTGATAAAAAAATTAACCAGGTCCGTATTTAAAAAAATAATGATGATGGTATATACGCAGTTACGAAACGCTATATTACATAACTGTTCACGGCAAACTTAAGTATATTAGCTATGTAACAAAAAAACTAAAAGTTTTTTAATATTATCGAAAATAACCATGCCAGAGAAAATTTTAGAAAATTCCAAAATTGTATTTATTGTAAATATTTTAAATACGGCTCTGAAAATTTAAATGTTGATTTATGTTATTTATTTTGTTTTTATAATTATCTATACTTTTCCCCATTTAAACATTTCTCTATCTTTTCTACTTTAGAAGATAGCAATACTCTATTAGAAAGTGTACACCTTGTATATATAAATAGAAGTTTTTATGCTATACGCATTGTTGTAACTAGCCACTAGATGGCTCTGCAGTACATCAACTTTTACACAGTTCAACCGATCACTATGAACATTTATAATTTAGGTATTTGAGTACAAAGAATATTTTTATGCTATCCACCTTGTTGTAACTCGCCATTAGATGGAGCCGCAGCACGCGACAATGGCAGAGCTACAGGTCATAGACCTGTAGCTGGCAACGATCAAATCGCGACAGTTAGACTATGTTGCTGCCCGCGGCGAATCAGCAGCAATTAGACATGTAGCTGGCAGCGGCAATGAGACCATGTCGCTGGCTGCGGAGAATCCGCGCCAATTAGGTTATGCCGCTGGCCGCGAAATTTAGGCCATGTCCAGCGGAGCTGGCGGCGTCGTAAACAAATATGAGGACCAAGCGGGACAAAACAAGGTTTGCGGGGTACGCTAGTTATGTATGAACGGAATTCCCTCTTGTAAATACAAGAGACATACTAAAGTGAAATTCAAGAAATATTAATAACACGAATCCTATATCTTTTATACACCTATATGTGCTACCTAGTTATACGGTATATACCGATATAAATCATAAATTATAAGATTATAACTCAATTTGCTACTTTGAATTTGCTTATATTTTATTGTTGGTAATTATAAATTGTTTTCATTAAACATATGTTAAATCATACTTTAAAAAAATATATGTATATATGTATATTATATCTTGTTAGCTGTTTAGATACTTATTCTTGTGTATCTATAGTTATCAAGCTCCTGTGAAAAGAAAAATTTTATTTTATTTTACAGGTGACCATACACAAACATTGTCTTATTAAATGTCAACATAAATTCAAGCACTCGAAAACATTTTAACATCATTGCTTTACATTTTGAAAGAAGTCATGATTTTTAATGCTTCTTTGTTTAAAATTTTTTTACGAGGGCTGCTGTTAAAATTTCGGGATAGAAGAAGACAAAAACATCTAGAAATAAAATAATACTTTATTGCTTT
>WYDF02274978.1:0-17679 GCA_009867245.2 Adranes taylori | reverse complement strand
GATATGACTGGACCATCCTCAGTGTAATAGGATGAAGGATATGACGTTCATGGAGTTTCCGAACTAGTCCGGCATGCCAGACAGAGTTAAATGCATGGGAGATATCTAGAAACACTGCCAAAGGGCAATGGCCATTGTTGAGTGCTCGTGTAATATCTATTTGAAATTTCAGAAGAGAGTCCATAGTAGAGCTTGATGCTCTAAAACCAAACTGATTTTCTAGGAGAACTTTGTTCATTTCTAGACAGTTTCGTAGACGAGATGTGAATATTCTTTCAAAAGTTTTTCCTCAGACGTTAAGAAGTGTGATTGGTCGATATGATGAAACATGTCTAGGGTCTTTGCGAGATTTAGTAATCATGAGCGTTTGGCCAGTTTTCCAATCTATTGGGAAGTGCCCCAATAACAGACATTTATTGAATATCTCTGTTAGGAGAGATATAGTCTCAGCAGGAATGTGCCTGAGGATACGACGTGTTAAAGCATCTGAACCAGGAGCGGTGTTTTTGTCTTTATTCAGAGTTTCGGATATATGATCTTGAGTGATAGGATATAGAATATCGTCCTGTTCAGGAAAATCTATGAGTGGTGGAAAATCTAATCGTTTACCAGAATGTTTGTTTCCTCAAGAACATTGGGCTCGAAAAGTAGGTACTTTATAAGTGTTTTCTAGAAAGTCAACGAAAAGCTCAGCTTTATCAGTGGAGTTGTTTAGAATTTCCCCCTGATTATTTGTCAGATGGGATTTTAGAACAGTCTTTTGACCCGTAAGTTGTTGGAATTTTTGACAGAATTGTTTACCATTGCGGTAATCGAGCTTTGACGTGGCTTCAACCCAACACTCCTCCCTATACGCAATTACATTGCGCCGAATAAGAGCATTGAGTCTCTTCCACTCAGATTTAATGGCAGGGTCTCTCTGAGCAATGTACCTACGATAAGTTCGCCTTTTCTCTCGTATCATGTTAATAATATCGGGAGGAAGAGGGTGCCTATTTCGGAAAACGGTTTTCAGAGAAATACTCTCTGAAGCTGAATTCTGTAAGATTTCAGATAAATTGGCAACAGTGGTGTCTATTTCTGAAGGGGTGCTCATAGGTAAGTTTAGCGGAGTATTTTGTAAAATATTATTTTGGAAGTGTTGCCAATTTGCATTTTCGATGTCACGTATAGTGATTTGCGATGGTGGGGAAGTTTTATACAATATCCACATTTCTTTTTATACATTTCTTTATAGTGAACCTAGTCTAAGGCAGCGTTGCCAATTTGTACTTAGCAAAATTATTTTTAAAGATAAATATGCTTCTATTTTTATACATTTTAAAATATTTATACAATTGCAGTGGAAATATGGAAAACTTATTTCCTCATTGAGATTTTATATCAAAATAAATATAAAATAAATGTAAGCATGTGTGCAGCTATGAACGAATTTAATTACCAGCATAATTCTAGCATAACTTTGGAACGTCTTGAGCAATTACAACCAGACTTGATACACTTTATGACTTTATAGAAGTTTTATACAGGCAATACGCATCGCAAAGATAAGAAACTCTTTTGCCTGACCATCAAACCTCGACAAACGGATGTTACGCCGTGCAATTGAAGCTGATCCTACTCATGCCACCCACAATTAGATGAAAACTATAGCACATCAAAAACCACCATTAGGAGCCAGCTTCGGTACGAAACCTCGGTAAACTCGATAAGAGCCATAGGCTCGGCCAAACTGTTCCAGATGACCTAAGCGAAAATCTGATTGTGAAGCGCTTCTAGAAAAATTCAGATGCGGTCGATGGCATCAAATTCTCACCTGAGCCGGGAAGTGAGTTCTTGATGACAATAGAAAATCTAGTTCCCAAGAAAACCCAGCTTAGTGTGAGGACACTACGATAAATGGTTATGAAATATTGTATTCTAAGAAAACATGCAAAACTTTCTTTACAACCAATATTTTATGGAAGAAGCTTTGTTGACTTTCATAACACATTATATTTTACTACTAATGTACTACTAATGTAATATATTACTACTGTACGTTTATTTGTGCACTTATAACATGAATATCATTTCTCCATGGTGATGCAATAGATCAAAAGTAATGCACTGTAAAAAAACACGAATATTATCATTAAAATTGTCACAAAATAAACTGGCGTATTGTAGAGCAAACACCAATCAGTGCATGCCAAACATAACGCTTTAATTCTGAATTGAATACAGATTTTCAATAAATGGCAGATTTATAAATGTCGCACAACATCTACACATTGCGTTAGCAATTTGAAACGTCTAATGCGTCTCACTGTAACAATATATCACATGTTCCGAGTTAGTTCAGAACCTTTCAGTGCCAACTGTCTGTCTATTCTCGTCACCTCTTTCGTTTAGATGTCCGTAGTTCTAAGTTAACTACCACGTGCTGTCCATGAATCAATCAGATGCTATATCTTATTTAATATTAGTTTTATTTAGCAAGTTTCTGTTCTCAATAAATACTAAATACAGTGGTGACTCGTTACAAACTGAAACTATAAAGAATTGAATTTGGAAAAAAATTGAAAAAGCAAGCATATCAAAAACAAATCTTCTTTCAATGCGAAATCACATAGTGTACTGACACGACGATACGTAAAAGTCTGAGCAATTTTAAGACAATTTAATAAATTCATCTTAAAATTGATCATTTGAACTAAACTTTACTTGTGTTTAATAGTCATATCATCAAAAACTGTTCCTTTTGCTAAACAGTTACTTCTTTTGAGAATCGTGAAAATTTTTTCACTGTGAAAACATATACCATTCTTCTTACGAACTATTCTTTTACTACTAGTGCGAGTTATGAACATAAACTTACTACGAGGAAAGGAGCGATTGAAGCAAACAACGATAATATCGAAACATGGACGCCAATTGATCCTAGCGAGGTATAAGGTGCGGGACGAATGTTGGCTACACCCGGACCAGATGGTGTGTAGGGTGATATAAACAAGCTATTGGTCTCAAAAATTTCATAAAATATGGTCTGCAGTATTCAATCGCTGTATGATTGAAGGCATCTATCCAACAGTGTAGAAAGAAGCCGGACTATTTTTCATTCCGAAGAAAGATAAACCTTTGGAAGAACTATCATCGTATCGGCCAATATGCCTTCTCTATACAGCTGGAAAGTTGTTTGAAAAACTTATTGCCAACAATATAAATGAAGAATTAACTCGCAACGGATACTCATTGGAGTGGCAATATAGCTTTGTAAAGGTAAATCCATCACGACGCAATTAAAGCAGTCAAGCGTATAGCCAAGAGGGGACCGCATGGGAAACGGGATTCTATTATCACTAGACGTCAAAAACGCTTTTAATTCGCTAACTTGGGCAGCTAGAGGCGATCAAAAGAGCTGGCATTTCGAACTTCGTACAACGCAGGTTCTGTATTAGGATCGAAACTTTGGAACCTAGCACATAATGAGAGCCTAATGCTAAAAATACCTAGAATCGCTTTTGCAGATGATACGGCATTAATAACGACGGATCGTAACATAGAAAGTATTAAGTGGATGCTCGAAGAAGCTGTGGACATAGTGGAGGAATAGATGAACAGAAAAAAAACTTCATTTGTCCTCAAAAAAGACACTGGCAGTGTTTTTGTCAACAGCAAGGAAAGACAAACCTAGTAAAGACAATCTGGTAAAAAAAATATTGCGGGAATAATGCCAAGGACTAAAGGCCCTGGCGCCGTACAGTCTTTGCTGTTATATGCCACCCTAAATTTTATGCAAAGCACAGGAACAGCACGCAATAGGGAAAGATTGCGTAGAACAACTAGAGGTAAAAACTAGCGGATTACGCGCGCACATCGAACGGTAGTAACCTCCGTAGTAGAAGTGCTCGTCAGGCGAATACCCACTGACTTACTTTTAGAAGAAAGAGTATATGATATGATTAAATCTGGAGCCTCTCGGACAGCGGGAAATCTGGAAGCGAGATCCACTACCATGACCAAGTAGCAAAACCGATGGGACTTCGAGAATGGAAAAAAAAAACTGAAGTAAGAAGCTTCAGTTCATTGTGACATGAAGTTCATAAAAACTATTGTGACATGGCTAAATAGAAAATATGCTACTGGTTAACCCAGCTATTAAGAAGACATGGTCAATTCTTTTAAGAGAAAGTACAAAGCGAGAAGTGCGCACTGTATTTGGGGTTACTCCTTTGAGGATATTTGGACTAAAGATGCGTTAGACAATCATGAATAGGAATTGCAGAGTAATGCTCGCATTGTTACTGGAAAAGTGATAATGAAGTCTACTGAGGTTGCAATCATATAGAGAGTTATTCTGTAAACATCTCGCCTCAATGGCTTCGTAGAGAATAAATTTCGATGGTTCCAGTTTCAGTTTAGTCATTAATTAAATTGACGTCTAAAAAAACTAATACAATTAACTAAAACTAATGACCGGTCTGGTGAATATGCCTAAAGTTACCGCATCTGTTGTCAGTTATCGAAACTATAATCCTATCAGTTAGTTCTGTTCTCTGTTATTAACAGCTTTTTAGACTGTTACTTGTTTCAGTTTTCGGTCGGTCATCAGTTCGGTTAAAGCATGACGATGTTTTTACATGATCAGTTCAGTTCTCAGTTTTAGTTTAGTTTTGCTTCAATGTAGACATTAATGAAGAAGCATTAATTCATCTGGCTTTAGCGTTATCTATTTGAAAGCTTCGGATGGAGAGACGTACTTGATATTGAAACTGGTATCTTAAGTGATCAATTTACTAAAAGGACTTCATTTTGGACGAAGTGACTGGTCAAATTAGTTGAGAAGGACTAGTGTCTCATCAGTTAGTGAAGTTAGTGACTCCGCAAATTATTTATTTTGCTGGTAACTGTTTAATTTTTCATTGTTTATATGTCGTTCTTCAAATATTTTTCTATTAAAGCTATATAAGCTACTTCTCTTTGTATTGAACTGTGTATCATTATGTCTTTTAATTTTATTCACACTCGCCATTTTTTGTTAATAGTTTAATAGTACTACTACGTGTTAACACTACTGTTTCCGTTCTCAGTTAACAACGTCGATTGAAGGCGAACTTTCTCTAAACGAAGAACGGAACTAACTTAACTGGTTTGTAGACACGTTTCCATAACTGATCAGTGCCGTGATAACTTTAGGCATATCCATCTGACCACTCATCAGTTTCAGTTAATGGTTCTGTTTTTACACGTGATGTTAACTGATGAGTGATCTGAAACTGACACTGAACTAATATCGAACTGGTCGTCTAGAATGCCCTTAGTCAAACCGGGTAGTTTCGTTGTCAGTTAATGGAGTTTATGGAGGTACATAAAAGCTTGCCCTGTCTGTGGACAAACAGAAGACTATATATCACAATTTCATGAAAACGAATTGCTCGAAAAGGAATCTTCTCCTTCTTTTTATATAGATAACGCTAACGAAACAAGTAATGCTTCTTCATACGAAAGTAAAAATGATAAGAATTGGACTGATCAAGTGACTGACTATTATTTTACGAACTGTTAAGAATCACGGTTCAAAAAACAGAGGTTACCATATGCTTATAGATTTTAGCCATAGATCCCCGTTTAGAGACGCACTGGGATGCACGCATCGTGGGATTCCAATCTACTAAAAATATCTTCCTCCAATTCTAACTACCACGGTGGGCATCGCAAATACTGGTATACTCCACATCGTGTCACCGCTCTTACCTTAATTATATCTCAACGCTTGGAGTCGTGAATTTATCTTCTATTGTTGTGTTGTATTTATTTCCCTGTATACATGTTTGCATACTGATGTTTACTATCTTGTCTATAGCAGTAGATTATCTATTCTTAACTGCTTGGTCTTTAGCTTTAAATACTTTGACCTCGAAATGTTTTATTGCGACCCAGCACTATTCGTGTTCCACTATCTTCGCCACAATTACGTCCACTTTGATTCTCTGCCCTACAATCTGTTCTAGTTCTTTTCTTTCTATGCTTCGAGCAAGGTATTACAGTGCATTGCATTATCTCTATCTGTTCCGCAGTAATACCAAATATCGCTTTAATTGGGACACAACAATACCACAAACCACTACATTTGATCCCAAAAATCAACGTGCCGATGGAAGAACTGACCAAGACCAACCAAAGTAATTATTGTAAAGTAATTACTGCACGAATAGTTGAAATGTTACTGCGCTAATAAAAATATTTCGAGATTTGCTTTGCCGAACAGTTCTAGTCCAGACCATACATTCTGGATCGAACCTTATATCATGGTTTCGTCGGTTGCCTTGCTCGTATGTTCATACCACTTGAACTGCTTTATGCGTACAAGAAATGATATAGTACTGAGGCTTTCTCAAAATGTTTAGATGATCCATTTGGCTATCCAAACTAGAACTTTTCATGATCCAAAGACCAAACTTCCAAACTTTGTTGGCTGTCGTTTCCGGGCAGTATAATATATAGTCCATCATTTCAACCTGATCTTAAGTTGCGTACATACCCTCTAACTGGGTCTACCCTCTAACTGGTACATACCCTCTAACTGGAAAGTATTTATCTGGCAAAGCCCAGTAAAAAGCGATTTAACTCTTCTCAAATGTTGGATACGGTGCTATTAAGTTATGCCACCTAGCTTACACTTATTGACACGATACCTATGTAAACACTTTTAAACAGAGCAACTACATCGTAAACAGAGCGACAATTAAACAAGGGAACAAGATATCAGAAGAAATCAAAGTATATGAAGATCTAAGACAAGCATGTTTAATGGCACCATTTCTGTTTAAGATCTAATATATTCATGAAGCACTAAAAAGGGAAAAAGATTGCATGGGGGTGCCTATTGTATGGCAGACACGATACTTTATATACTTTGCTTTTCGCAAGGTAAATGTTAAGGAAACTGAAAGAACAATTTCTAAAATTCGGATTGAAAATAAACATGAAGAAGACGGAATATATGATGGTTGGAATCAGAACAGACATTCATGCCTAACATTTATAGGAGTCAGTTTGGCATCCACTATGGAGAAAGCTGTGCGACTATGGACTAGAAACGTGACCAGAAATATGAAGAAGGCGATATATTACACGTGGGTAATGACAAAAGAAAATAAAAGAAGTGCTAGCTTTCAAATGGATTTCTGGAGATGAAGTAAAGCCGAGTCTCAAAGAGTAGGACATCTCAGAAATGAAACCGTAAGACGTGGTACGAACGCGAAAAATACCATCATGGATGCTACAAAAGGAAAAAGACTGACATGGTATGGTCATCTTCACCGAATGCTGAAGAAAATGTGCAAAAGAAAATGTGGAATTGGTGAACAAATGGGTAGTCGTAAATTACACTTTTGGCTCGTAACAAGATGGTAGTCAAGTTACTGTGGAGCCTACCATTAGATTGACGTGAGCTGAGTGAAACACAGCTGTCGAAAACTAAGTAGTAAATCTCTTTATTAAATACTTAACAATAATTTAATAACAAATAACAATTAACTGATAAACTAGATTTCTGGTACTAACCATCAGAATATATAGTTACAAATATACAAGAATACGATCGTGACTTAATGTCACAATAAATTGATCACTTTGTAGATGCTATTTCTATTCGCACGTTATAATATGTAGGTAAATTTAGTATACATGCAAAATATGTATCAACTTGACCTTATCACTTTTGTTGTACCTACATTTACATATATTATGTTTATGATATTAAACGAAAATCCATGTTTATTAATTTGTTTAGTTTTGCAATTTTGCTCAACTAATATTAAATATCTCTAATCCATAAGAATTTGATGAATATTTACTAATCAGTGCTTAATTCTGTTGTATAAATTAGAGGGCTACTTTATTATTATCGTTTATAGAATTGAATACAGACATATAAATAACTTGAACAAGTCGTAAATCCTACAAGCGTTCTTTTGTGCCTGGAAAATTGCGGATTCTTTATTTCAGTCATATCAGGGAGAAAGAAAAGAGGGAGACCTCTTACTAGCTGGAGGACAGACATTGAGGAAACTATGCTGAGTAGAGGTTTACACGATGGAAACTAGTGGGACATAGAGTGTCGAATTTGAGAAGCGGAAGAAGAAAATATCCGTAGCAGAATCTGCTGATGGAAGAACCTCCGCCGCAATCTTCAAGGAATTCTTGAATCCGTCCCATTAGTCTTTAGATAACTACCGTCTCAAGACAAATAAAAAAATACGGCATTAAAGAATTTATAATTTTAGTATATTGTACTATATTTTATTAATCAGCCGTAGTTATTCTTTATAGGATAAACCAAGTTAGATTAGTTGGAGAATTTTAATCATTCTTTCAATTAATATTTCTCATTCAGTTACCTAGTTGTCTATATCCGAGATGGCAGGAATTTTCTAGTACAAGAGGAATTGCACCCAAGAACTTGGTAACAAATTTATATCAGAGGCGCCGCACTCCAGCCAATTTGTCTAGGGAATTTGACTTCTTTTATACATTACCTCAGATTTTAGAAAGTAAGAATGATACTGTATTGTTCGTCAGCAGCTTGCGGTATGATACTTAAACGTCTTACGTACAAACTATAAATTGATCCTGAAAAGAAAAACCATTTCCGAGTTGAGCTGCCAAATCTTCAGAATGTTCGAACAACAGCAACAATCTATCTAATGGTGTTAATATTCAGTTCATAATATAACAAAGGCGCAACAATACATTACATCAGATTTTACTATAATATTTTGTTGTAAAAACTATTCTTTAATCTTGAAGATGTTTAACATGAGTCTTGTTATATTTTATTAAAGAAAAGATTTACATTTTCCTAACATTCGAAAAAACAAAACAGAACTATCTACCTGAAAGAAATTATGTTGAGAAATAATTGGGCAAGAGAGGAATGTTGGAACTATTGTAGCTAAGAGGAGAGGCAAGCTGTATCTAATTCTTTCTCAAAATATAGAACATAAGTGGAGGAAACTGGCATATGGCATATAAAGGGAGGAGGTAAAAGAATCTGGAATTATTTCAAAGCTCCAGATCACTACCGAACGTCGGTGGTAAGTATGCCCTATAGAATGTTAGGTTAGTTCCATTCTTTGAAGAAAATTGTAAGGTGCTATCAAAGAAAAACGCCATGGTTGAAGAACTTGAGACAATTGTTTAACATATCTACTAGAACTGCGGCTGATAAAATAAGCTTGTAATTATCAGAGATATTAGAAATTGCACATGTATTCAACTCTTTTCAGCTTATCCTTGATAAGCTGAATTCTTTTTCGTTTGTTATTGAAACTTTCTACTCACATAAAACAGAAATCTCTCTCATTGCTATAGAGATTAGTTAATTCACTATTAGAAATATTAAACGGCAAAATCTTAGTTTGCAAAATAAAGTAAGGTTGATGGGAGTTCCAGACAATTAAATCAAATGATACAATACAATTTATATATCTTCACTAAGTACATAGCAAAAATATTAAAATATAATATACATATTTGATTTACTGGTTAAAATTAAAAGATATTTAAGTATTCAATTAGTGCAATCTGATATATTCGTCATAATAAATTAGAGATCATTTAATTTCAAGTGTTAAATATACGTTTTAAAACATGTGTCCTGTCGCGTCCAAAAAAAAAATCTTGAAGAGTTATAATTTAATAATGTTTAAATCTAAGACGCGTTGAGCGTAAAGACGTGAGCTAATTTCGGTTGTATTAAATAATTGCCAGGAGTTTTCTCGGTTGTTAATTAGAAGAATGTCAGTCTTCATAATTAAGCGCTTGTAAAAGTAGAAGGTATCTTTTCTAGATGCATGTATATATGCATATAAATATATTATTACTAGTTTAATAGAAAAATATTATTTGAAGGAGTTTGAAGAAATGAATGTAATTGGGCTTTATTCAGTGTCATCTATCGTGTTAGGTGTACACGATACATGACACTGAATAAAGCCCAACTAGGTTCATTTCTTCAAACATATCAAATTTCAGTCCAATCGGTCTAGTAGTTTAGGAGAAATGTTGGAACATACACACAAACTCACACACACACACGCCCACACACACAGCCACACATGCACGCATACACACTATCATTTGACACACAACCAGACACTTCAATTTTCTTTTAAAATTTTCTCGAAGAAAACAATTTTTTGAAAAATTTCTTTTTATGGTAAATTTTCCTTATTAACCCTTCTTCAAACTATGTATTAACATATTGCAGTGGTGTGACTACAACAGACGTACCAAGGTGAAATTCAAAAATAGTTAAAAACATGAATCCTACATCTTTTATATACACTAGAGCCTTGATTATCCGACGTAATATCGAACGAGGGTACCTTGGATAATCGGAAAATCGGATAACACGGACTCAACGTCGAGAAGGTTAAACATCGAGACGGAAACGTATGATAAACTGGTGAAATGAATGAAAACGTGGTCAAAGATGTGAAAAAACAACTACTGTATTATCAAATAAAAAAAGATATACAAAATGAAAAATATAAATAAAATAAATATACAAAATGAAAAAAAGACATTCTACATACAGTACATGTTCCAGTTAAAAAGTTATTTCTTGAAGAAGTCCATAAGTGTTGTCTGTTTAACGGAACTCGCTCGCTTCTTTGTCGCCATTGCACGCAATCGTTGTAGCAGTAGAAAGTCTGTTGAAGTTGTCTCTGACTGTTGCTCTAGTTACTCGATGGCCTTTTCAATCGTTTTGCATCCTTCACTGTGGCTGATTTTCTCATTCTCCATTTCAATGTCTTAATTGTCACTTTCACTTTCTTACATTAACTGCCTCTGCTATCATCTCATCAGTCATTTCCAATTGTTCGTCTGCATTGATCCATTCGGCTACATCGTTTTCAGTGATTGTTTCATCTGCCAATCTTTGAGCTAGCTGTGCATGTGCTCGTCTTCATTGTCATGCTCTATGGGCATTCTTGATTTTCCTGACGTTTAATAACTTTCTCCACAACTTCTGAAGACTAGAACTTTTCACTTCGTTCCATACCTCAGCTGGCATGGAAACAACATCTTTCATTCTGATTTTTTTAAGAGTCTGTACGACGTCGTTTCCTTCATCAATTGCGCTAATGAAGTTTTTCAAAGTTTTGCATTTATAGTGACGCTCCAGGTTTTCCAACACACCTTGATCCATGGGTTGGAGAAGAGGCGTGACGTTGGGGGGTAATAGCATTGTCTTAATATCACCATTTCTTCTGTATCAGGATGAGTAGGACCCTTGTGCATTACTAAAAGCGCTTTTCGGGGTAGATTGTTTTCTTTTCAAAACTTTTCAACTTAGGCACAATCAGTGAAAAACCAGTCTTTAAAAATTTTACCGTCCATCCATGCATTTATCTGACTTTTGTACAGCATAGGCAGGCTAGGATTAGATAAGTTATTGGAAGCACGGGGCTTAGCAGATTTCCCTATCATCAGTAATTTTAACTTACAATCCCCGCTAGCATTAAAGTGTGACTCTATCTTTTGACCTTTTAAAACCAGGAGCGGAAGCTCTTTTTTTAGAAGCAACTGTTTTTTGTAGGAATCATACGGTGGTTCAAGTCGGTTTCGTCACAGTTATAAATATGTTGAGATGAGACATCTCCATCTTTAATCAGAGCTTCAAAATCGTCATTGAACTGTAGTACGATGACATGATTGGACGATAACTTCTCACCAGAAATGTTTTGCTCCCTGATACTAAAACTTGTTTTCCAGCGATGAAGCCACCCTCTGCTTGCCATAAATTTTTCTTCTCCAGCTTTAAACTTTTCGTGGAGTGCAATAGCCTTTTCCTTAGCATAGGCCCACGGTACTTCAAGTTTTTTCAAACTCTCTGGTTTTCATAGTTTTTCGTTTATCACTCTCGTTGCCTTTTTACGAACACCATTTTTCGATTTCAGCCAGTTTTTTTCCCCCAGTCTTCTACGGTTACTTCTCTCAGATCTAAATCTGAAGCCACTTTTTTAATTGTTTCTCCTTTATCGAGTCTGTTGGTGGCTTGTAATTAAGTGTCCAAAGACAAAACAGTCGGTTTGCGTTTTGCATCACGTAACCAATACAAACGAATCAAAACAAACTGTAAACGAACTGTTCACTAGCACAATGAAAACACAACTGAGATCAGTGACAGTAGGCAAACGATCTATGCGGGCCGCCCGCTACCACTACAATCCTTTGTGCGTGCGCCGTTTCTATTTTTACACTATTGTAACTAATTTAAGTATAGTATAATCTTGTATTACGCAGTTCAATATTATGATCGATTTGCAACTATATTATGCGGTTTCGCTTTGCGCAGCACTTTATCCGAACGAATTTTAAAATTTTGTTTCTGGGACTACATACCTCGGTTAACCCGGAACTTGGTTAGTCGAGGCTCGGATAACCGTGGGTCTACTGTACCTATGTAGGTATATGTACCATATCTACTGTACTATATTTTGAGTATTATACCCAAATTAACAATAATTTCTTTGTAATATAATTTTCAATATAGTTTTTTAATTGAAGAGAATAAGCCATTTTATGAATATAATTTCTATTCTAATGATAATAAAAATGTGTATACATGCCGCTTCGTATATGACTTCGCATTTTAATAAACGCGTAAAATAACGCGTAATTTAAAACTACCCAACTTTATAAAAATTAGTGTTCTGCCGCGCGAAGAAATATTGTTTGACGCTATTAAGTAAATTTACCCATTACTTTTAGTGTCTGGCAATATTCCGCATTCTGCGTGAACGATACGTGAACACCTTTACATTTCATTAATATAGTAAAACCTTGTTTATCTGTATCAGGGAATTTCAATTCGACCTTGGCAAGGATAAAAACATTTTCGCAATGATGTAGATCTGAGAGATATTTTTCAGTGTGGTTTTATATTTTTCTTATCACTTTTTTATGTTATTTTAATATTTTCAACTGTACGTCTGTTTTTATAAGTACTTACGCTACAATGGAATATTGCTCTTGTCTGGTATATACCGTTGACTATAATTGCATGGGCATCTTCCATGCTATTTAATAGAGACATTTGGTAAAATCGGCGATATTTTGGCCTTTTATGTGCTGATTTATGTACTATCGTGCGCCTTTAGTACAAAATTTGTTTGAGAAAGTCAAAATGTTGTAACCAAGTCAAATAAGTTTTTTGTGATGAAAAACTTGAACTCTTCTCATACCAGCTATCCGAAATGGACTGGAGTTGCGTACTAATGTCAAATGATGTCAATGTTGCCCTCAATAATCGTTTTATTATGAACTTAGTCAACAATGTACATGTTTCAAGACTGAGTTTATTAAATACAACAATATTTATCATGCTAAACTCAAAGCTGCAAGACGAAACTACAACGATTGTATAGTAACAGATTCCGTCAATAAAGGGAAAAATATCTGGGAACTAATAAATAATATAAAAGGTACAAGAAAAAATCATGTATTTCTAGTAGTTAGTAATGACACGATTGAAGTTACGTATAGAGCAATGTTACATTGGTGTACGTTAAATGATTTACACATAAACAAAGAAAAATGCTGTTTCACATATTCCGTAGCGAGCTCGCATCCGAAGCAGTACATCAGAGTACTCAAGTACTGAAACAAACTAGCTCCACAAAACTCTTGAGAATTTACGTCGATCAACACCTAAAGTGGACAACACATGTTGACGAAATCTGCATGAAACTTAGTAAGCTCTCTTACTCAGTTAAAATAGCTTCTACGTACTGTATGTAGTCCAGACATAGTAAAATAGCTGTACAATGCAAATTTCCTATAGTATAATGTACTGGGGTGCTACAACCAAATGCAATATGCAAAAAGTTTTTAGACAGGCAAGAGCTACAGATCAACTTTTATTAAGCAGAGACTGCTAACCTTAATGCAGTATATTTATATAACATATCGTGTTATACGTCAAAAAATAGGATTAAATAATATAAATCATAAACACAATTACTGCACCAGGCATAAAAACATGTTTAGCTATCCTCAACTCTCCACTGCACTCTATAACTGATGTAAAGAATACAACGCTTTACCAGAAGAAGTTAATAATTTGGCGACTCTAAAAATGTTTAAAAAGAAGATGGCTATCCGTATACACTAGATGAATTCTTTCAATATCTTAACATTTAATAACCTTCTATAGTTATTCCTAATGTTTTGCTTGATTCTTTATTTTCTATGTTTTTATCTTATTTTTTCGCTCATATTTTTTCTATGTTCCTTTTATATTTGTGTTTTTATATTTATATTAACATTTATATTAACATTATTATCTATATATTTATATTATTATTTACTCGTATATTATTATGACGTAAATCATTGTATAGTCTACGGTACTTACTGTATCAAATTAGATTATTGAATAAAAAAAATATAGTTCTATAAGCGTAAGAGCTACGATAAAAAGTTTCATACGAAGGTTAATGTTGTTCAAGAAAACCTGTATGTGAGTATGTTCCAACTTTTCTCTTCTGAACCTATTAGAATGGCATTTTGAACGCGACTTTTGCGCCCACACGTGTTTTCAATTATTGTCTTTCCAAGTCCAATATGGCGAAAAATTTTGAGCTTGAACTAATTTGACCTTGAAAGATTTTTGAACTACCTTTAATATCTTGATTCTTAAAAAAGGCTGAAAAATTAGGCGTGGGTAACATATAGAAAGCTAAAGGAACTCAATTTTGTCAACGTTAATAATTGAGTGCACTGAGCCGATTTTGCGCAACAAAAAAGTTTACGAAACCCTTTATGTTTCTATATATTTTGATAACATATAATAGTTCCATAAATGAACAGTTCCACAGATATCGGGCATATCATAAAACTTCTCCGTTAGTCAGCATGGTAACCGTAAGTAAACATATCGACAAGCGTAATAGCTGAACAGTAGGAGATACGAGAAAACTTATAAGACAAAATATTTTACATTTTATAAGATTCACGAGAAGGTGCTTGCGTAACTTAATAAATGTGTTATCAGTGGCGAATCCAAATATCGCTTTTCCGCAGCTGTAATATTTATAATAGGTATCTGATCTACATCTGTCTCAACTGTATAGTTGAGTCTTCTAGAAGTTGTAGTGGTATAAATAAATGTAAAGTAGTATATATCTCATTTCTGATTAATTGGTTAAGCATTGTTCCGTTTGACGACTAAAATATGTATGCGTAATTAGCCCAATGCTTTGATCATAAATAAGTGTTTTGAGCACGAACAATAATTTCATAGACAAACTAATAACGAAACTCTAATACAATTTTTGCAAGTCATCTTCAGCAATCTCCGTTGAAGTGAAGAAAAGATCATAAGACATCATCCATTGATCGCTCGTACAGATGACTGACTTATCTCAGATCGATGATATCGTGACACTTACTATTAAGATCAAAGCGTATTGATGTGATTCGGAACACGAAACGTATATATTTAATTGTCTTCGGAACTATGACGTTTCTATAAACGTTATTGTAGGAATTTATCATTAATCAGAGAATGAGAAGAAAGAGAGAGAAAAAACTACAGGCTTTTTCACAATTTCTGTTCGTTTCGCATAAAAGACAAAATAATGAATTATGACTATTTTAAAATAACATATTTACTATATAGAAAACATATAAAAAACATAACTATACAGGATGGCTTCGCCTAATAATTCCATTTCTCTTAAGTCCAAATGTCGCCGGTGTAATGTTTAATCATTTTTTCCAAGACATTTAAAATTTTAAAATAAATATCTTGTAAATATTTTAGACATATGCTCTATGCTCTATTTAAATATTTTAGACATAAGTGGAACATTTTTAGTGATGCCTAAAAAATTAATAGATGTAAATTCTTTGTTTGCAAAAACTGTAAACAAAATACAGGATGATACGCAATTTAGTCAATAATTTTAACAAAACATTAGCGAATTTTTTGCAAACGCGCTGGTAAAGTATTGATGAGATATGTAGAAAAACTAAAAGAAATTATGATTTTAGAATAAATAATATGTAATATTACTAATCTACATTTCGTAACTAACCAGCGTCATGTATAATTTGAGGATTATAGACCCAGAAGGCCAGGAAATCTATAAAACATATAAGGCAATTCTAACACAAGACATAAAGACAAAAAATATAAACACAAAAAATAAAAATCATTTTAATTACAAGTAACTTACATAATTATAAGAAATATTACGTAGAATGGGAAGGGGAGTATGGAAGGGTAATAAGTATAAAAGAAAAAAGGATATTAGTATTAAATGTATATGTGAAGATTGAATAGAGTGGGTTTGAAAAAAAGTTGAAGGATATGTTGAATAGGGTGGGGGATGAAATGGATGCGAAAATAATAAAATGAGACTGGAACGTGAGTATAGGTGAGAGCGGAACTAAGTATGTAAGCCTAGACGGTGAGTATGTGGAAAGAAAATCCATTGATAAGGTATGTAATTCGGAGGGTAGGAAGTTTATTGAGTGGGTAGAGGAAAATGGATTAACTATAGGCAATGGATGTGTAGATGGTGATTGATGCGGCAATTTGACATTTAGAGGACATGGTGGAGGTTCTGTTATTGATTATATGTTAATGGATGAGATAGGGTGCGAATGGCTTGCGAATATGAAACTTGGAGAAAGGGTTGAATCAGACCATTTTCCACAGGAGAGCGAGTGGAGCATGGATGGAGGGATTGATACAGAAGATGAGGCAAAGGTCAAATGGTAGTAGATGATGGGCATGGAGTGAGAAGAGAAGAAAAGAAATGGAAATGAGGCTGTGTGAGACAAAGTGGAATAACATTTGTAAGTTGAAAGATATTGTAAAGGAGGTTGAAAGAAAATTAGTATAAAGAGAAATGGGATATAAGAGGAATATCGAGAGGCGGGAAGAAGTAGATGAGGAGTGGTTAAGTAAAAAAAAATGTGAGGGAAGTTTTGGGGAAAGTAAGGAAAGGAGAAGTAGCATGGGAAGAATTCGATATGGCTAGAAGAAGATGGTTAGAGGAGGATAAGAATATGATGGAAAAGAATAGGAAAAAGAAAGAAGAGGCAATAAAGAGATTGAATGAAAGAGAAGTTTGGCAATATTTGAAAAAATATGGGATGATGAAAGAGAAAAGAGTAAATTGTGGAATAACAATGGATGAATGGGCGAAAAAATGCAGAGAAGAGTTGACTGGAGGAATGAGTATGAATGAACCTGAAAGAGAGAATGAACTGAAAGAATTGACAAGAGCTTTAAATGCGATATGGATGGGGAACGAGAGTGTGCCTAAGGAATGGAAGAAAGGGGACATTATACCTGCTTATAAGAGAGGTGAAAGGGCGAGCGTAGGATAGCTATAGAGGCATAATCATAGTGGATAGTTTATATAGAATATCTGCAAGGATTATGCATGGAAGATTTGATGAGGAGGTAAGAGTTAAGGGGATATTATCCGACACATAGAATGGATTTGTTAGGGGAAGGGGTACGGCGGATAATTTGGTCACTATAGACTATGTAATCAATCAACATATTGAGGATAAGAAGAAGGTGTATTTATTATTTGTAGACTTAAAAGCTGCCTTCGATAAGATGTATGAGTATGTATGAAGGGACGATGGTGAGGGGGAGACTGA
>WYDF02274977.1:0-31499 GCA_009867245.2 Adranes taylori | reverse complement strand
GAATTATCGTGAATTATAATGGCTCATTGTCAAATGTAAGATATTGATTTATTTATTTAAATTTGGGCAACGAACAATTTAAGTTCCTTGAATAATTATAAATAATTAATTTTATTTAATTGTGACTAAGTTTCTTTTTCAAAAGTAGCTAACAAATTATTAACTCAAATGTATTTTGTTTTGTATATTTATTTGTGTATAAGTAATAAAATTTATCGGTGTGGTATTAAATGAAACGAAAGCTTATATAAAGAAAATCGTTTTATATTTTATTACGTGGAACTTCCAATAATATTTAATGACAATTAATTCTTAGTGATTAACTATAAATATTTTACGTTCATTAATATCTACTTATTTCAATTTAATAATTTTTTTTATTTATTGCGAATAAATTATTTAAAAGTTGTAAAGACATTGCTTTATTTGTCTAAAGTAAATTTAATATCTAGAATCGTATTTGATTTAATAGGGCTAAATTATTGGTTTTAATAATTAATTTATTAACGCTGAGCACGTTTCTTATTTAAGTTAATGTGTTCGGTAATTTTATTTAAGGAAATTTTATTTCATTTACTTAATTTGCTACTTAACACTGCATTTTTTTGTGAAATGTTTTAGATTTTTACTCTTTTAATTATGAAGTAATTTATTCAGCATCTAGGGTTCGCTAATAAACCGAATCTAATACATTTTAGGCATAAATGCATTATGACATAGCTTACTAATTAAAATCATAAATAAATGTAGTAGTAAATAGTTAGTTAAGTAAATTAAACAAAATTTTTCACAAGAACTAAATATAAATAATATCCTAACATTTAAAATTTTAAATATTAAATATTTAATTTAAATATTTGAACAATAATTTTAAATTTAAGTAAATTGTAAAAATCATAGACAATCATGTTAAGCACTATAAAGTCATCACCGTGACATAAACAAAATAAAGAGATTGAAGCATTTTTTGTTAAAACAATGCGATATCTCATTACAGTAATTTGAAATTATTTCGACAATTATTATATCGTTAAGGAAATGCAAACGAGATTTTAGGTACGTGTATCAGAGCAAGTATCGCATTAAAAGTAGCCATTATGCATTCTAGTAGTACGTATATGGCACATCTATTTGGCGAATGAAAATCGCCAGCTTTATTTCGGAATAGGTTTCATCTGTTATGACTATCGATCGAGAATTTTATCAGAATATGCGTTCAGTAGGAGATATTACTAAAATCTCCTACTCTAGTTTAAATATTACAGCGAGTTCATTTTTAGAGAAGTTTGACGTTTAAAATTTAATTATAACTCTGCAATGCATTTTTTATCGTTTATTTTCAAATATCTGGAAATAATCTACTAATGCAAAGAGAAGTGTTGTGACAAACTCTAGCATGGCGTATGCATACTCTAGCTATGTCACAAATTGCACAACTTTTATATTACTATAAAATATAAATATCTTCGGAAATATGAATATCTCGTGCATCAGGTAAGTTAACAAAGCGAAATATAAACGGTGCATATAGCAGTGAAATTGCGCGGTACTAGTGATAATACAATTAGCAAGACGAGAAGAAAGTACATGCGATTTGTAATGCAACAGGGAAGCAGGGCTCTAATAAAATGATACGGTAGGAATACTCAGAACTGCTATAGGGCACGAACACCCCGGCTAATGTAGGTGCTATGTTAGCTGAGTAACTGAACCTAAACCCAGCTCAAGTTGCTTAGACCGCTTACCAAAGGCGCTGTTTGGTACAGCTGTGTCGCTGTGTTGTCTGATGCTGGCTGTTGTCGTCGCTCGCTGCTGTTCTCATTGGCTGCTGATTTTAGGAATTGTAAATCAGAAACAAAACTAATTTAATAATTGCACGACTATTTATAGGCCCTAAGCCGGCGACAAAATACTACTGTATGCGATAGCAAACGGTTGCCATTAGAGATCATTAACAGCGTCTACAGTTTCCACAGTGGTGAGCCAATAGGAAGCACACACCAGCAATCAGAGTATTGCGACATGATAGCGCCTTTCTTTGTAATAGTGGACGCTACTAGTATACGCGAATAATACATACCGCGTTAAAAATCCTACCTCCTAGCAGCAAAGAGCACAACTATGATATATAATGCCAGGAGATTCCCCACTTTCCTAGGAGTGAACCTAATACGTACAGTAAACAATGCGCTTCAATTTCCTTTCGACTCCTTCTCTCTGCGGGTGACGACAGCACACATACACACAAACACCGATATACGCTTAAGTTTCATACCTTGCTATTGCAGTTATGTATCGCGTAATTTGTTGATTTTATTATCAAAAAGGTCCAATAACTTTGTTACAGTGTAAATCCGCGTTTCCATGCCAGGTCGACATCTAACCTAACCTACAGATACAGGATTGGTATAACTCATGCGAAACGATCCTCTTTGAATATCATCATATCATATAGTAATCCTTCAGTTTATTGCCGCTTCTTGCGTTTCAACCCCCAGAGCTGTCAGTCTCACAAATCATCTTCATCCATGTTTCACTTTCTTATGTTCTTTTGTATTCTCTTCGTCAGTTCTGTTCGATGTCTACCTTTTTTCCTATCTGGTATGAATTCTACTATCTTCTCACCTTTCTTTTATTTTCCATTATTATGACATCACCAGACAAGAAGATTCTTTAGTTTCAGTTTTGCGTACGATGGTCTTTCTGTCTCTCTGCACTTCCAGTGTGCTCTCTCTGTGCAACATGTCTGGCCCATGTCCCCTTATCGATATGGACTTTGGTGTCTTAACTAAATGTAATTAAGTCGCCATTAGCAATAAAACCAGATGATCTAAAGATGATTTATACAGACTAATTGTGTCAATATGACTACTGATCATCTAGCCTAGTCATCTCTTCAACCGTATTGTCATTACAAGTCAGGTATTTCTGCAATTGTATCAATTAGTATCTGTGATCCATATTTAACCAAATCTATATCTATAGAATCTATAGAAATCTATATACATTCTGGGCCTGCCATTTTTCATTACTTTGAGCGCAAACTAAAGTTTCTCCTGCTGTGACAAAATCTATATGTGCGTTCAGATAATTGCGGTCTATCTTCAGAGAGAAAGCTTTAATAATGATATTTCCACTCTTTTGGTTTTCTCAGAGTTATGATACATGGTAGTTTTTACATAATATATTTAAGATAACTTTAATTTAAATTAGAAAGATTTGTGTTAAATTGTATTGTGTTAATTATTACTAGCATCGAATAAGCATAGTAATAAAATAATGAAAAGGGATATGATGAAAAGTGTGAGCAAACGAAGTGAAGATGTTATTTACGAAAGATAGGGATGGCGAGAAATCTTGGAAGGAATTGAAGAGTGGAAGGAGGATCAAAATTTTTGTAAGGAAAGATGGAAGAGAGAAGAACGTAATGAAATAATGTACAGTAAAACAGTGACATAATTATGGAACATTTTGCGCGAAATGAAATGGAGAGAACAAACAGTGGGAAATATAAGTATGTTTGAGGTGGGAATTAAAATGCAGGGAGGCAATGGACAGAAAAGAGGAAGAATAGAAAGATTTTGAGTAAGAGATGTTACTGTCAAACAGGTAATAAAGTAATAAAGAAGGGAACTTTTATGGAAGAGGGTGAAATACCGGTGGATACATGGGAGTTTTTGAATGAATAAGAAATGAGTGTGTTAGCGAGAGGATTGTAGAAGTAACATACCAGAGGAATATAAGAGATGAGAAATCGTGCCGGGTTATAAAACAGGTTATAGGGCGGAGGTAGTCAGTTAGATCGGGATAACTGTTATGAACGGATTGTTTGCAAAAATCTAAAACAGAAAGTTGGAATCAGATATGAAACAAAGATAAGTGCTAGTTTTGACAAGGACTGGATTTACAAGGGATATAGAAACAAAGTATTACATCGTAACCATAAATTATATAATTTAACAAGAAATATGTGAAGGAAAAAAATTATACCTTCTGTTCTTATATTTGAAGGCAGCGTTTGATCAAATAATTAGGGAGAATTTGTGGGAAGAAGGTTCGCGTATAGATAAGAAATTATGGGCTATGATTAGAAAGATGTACGAAGTTCAAGTTCGATATTTAAAAAGAATCTTTGGTATAGATAAGCAGTGTCAAGCTACTACGATTTAAGAAAATGGTAAAGTACGAATGGAAGGTGATAAAAGATGCAGACAAGGGATTGGTAGTAAATCTCTATGAGGATTATATGGTTGAATATAGAAGACAGGTGAATAGGAAAGAATGAGGAAGAGAAAGAAAACAAATTTATAAAATCGTTGGATGGTCGATGGTGTTTTGGGTAAAAATGATGAATGAAAGGCTCTGGGTGATGGGTGAGACGGGTGATTGAAGAGACGGACGAAAGAATGGAATACATTGAGAAACAGGAAAGAGAGGACATGATAAGACCTAGTAAGTTTAAGAAACGGTATAAGTATGAAAACGTGGAAGGAGTAACCCCCGAATATTTATTGTCGGCGTTAAGTATGGAGTATAAATGGTTGATAGCTAGGTTTAGATGTGGGGCGTAAAGAGGAAATATAGGTATTGGATAGATAAAGATATGAGAAAATGCAGAATATGTTACATGGAAAAAGACGTTTGGGAGCATTGCCTCAGTGGGAGCATGGGGATACCTTGTGAAAAATTGTCATGAGGAGAAACTGGAAGTGATGAGGATCATATAAGTTACTAAAAAAATTACATGTTCTGGAGCGATAGAAAAGAGAATTCCATTTTTGTTTGATTTTGCGTTTACAAAAACGTAATTTCCTGAAACAACTGTTCGGAGTACAATTCAGCGTAGTAGTGCTATTTGCGCTGTGTTAGAAGATGTGTACTTGTGAAGAGTACTAACTAATCTTACGGAAAATCTCACCATTCCCTAACCCGCCAGTAGAAAAATAAGTTGTTATATGGAAAATATAGATAATTTGCTGATAGGAGCTTATGAAAAAACTAAAGGCAAAAAGAGGAAGATTAACGAAAATGAGGTCTCTGAGAACCAAAATGCGGCAACTGTGCCATGATTACTGAATAACACATGAATTGAACTAGATACGAGCTGCTCAGCAAAATATATAAGCTGGCGTCGAATTCGCGCAATGACTGTAACTACAAAGGCAGTTGTTGGCTAGTTACATACACTGCAGTGGTATACGACTATACGTAGGATGGCTAAAGCTATAATACACGAATGCAACTGAATAAAACTAAATGTAATAAAATATATGTAAACGCTCACCAAATGTTTACTCATTGCCACGCTTAGGTCGGTCGGCTGTTCGCTGGTCGGCTGTTGGCTGCTGTTCTTGTTGCTTCGAGATGAAATCGAGAACTCTTTATAAACTGGTAGAATGCGCCTATTTATTGGTGCGTGCCATAACGGACATTTCTTTCCGCGAGACGGTCTCTATAGAGAGCGGTTCACACGTTAACTTTTTCCGTGTGACGGTCTACCACATATTTGAGTGTGTCTACAGCGGTATTAAAGGAGCAAGATATATCCGGAGAACTGAAATCAAGAGAAAGTATGCGAACCAGCGACCAAAATATTTACATGATATTCATATATACATTACAATCGGACAGTATGTCAACTATCTCTTATTCTTATTCAAACACACTATTCGTGCATCCTTGTTCAAGCAGACGCCACACAACCTATGTACATACGTTATAATCGTAACTTAAAACAACGGAAGAATGGGTATTAATATTATTAATATTAACATCTCTTTTCAATCATTACTGACTCTCAACTAACTTCTCTATACAAAACATGTGTGCGCTTAGACATTTAATTCAACGACATAATAATATAATTAAAATGATTTTTCCGCTGCTGCCATCATTTATTTAGTTAAGGTAATCCATGAATTTTAATGATATTGAAGTAAAGCTTTGGTACATTCTTCTACTTCCTAAAGAAAAATGAGTTTTTTCTTCACACTCAATCGTTATATCTAATTACAAAATCTCTTAACAATTATTCAATTTTCAATTCTTCGGTTTCGACGATCGGATGTCAGGAGTATGCTGTTAGGTTTGCGTATTTTTCTCTTTGGAGACGGCAGGCGACTGTACAGCCGGTCTCTCGGTGGCTGTTGAACGTTCGGTGCTGTCATAGTCAAAGTTCATATCTTCATCCCAGATTATTGAAATGAAGCTTGTGAAGAAGTACTCATCTTTAATTCTTTCTATAATAGAAATGAAGCCAGCGGCAAAAAAATTATTTAAGTTTTAACATTATCGGTACATTTATACAAAAACTCATATCTTAAGCATGATTTGTAGACATCGATACTTTAACAAAAACTTTTATTCGCATAATATATAAGACAAAACAAAAACATAATGATTTTTAGAATATTCAACATATCAATCAAGATAGCGATTTATTTTATAATTTATTTTAAACAGCGGGTGCAACGGTGGGATTTTCTTCCAGTTTCATATTTCAGATGTAAGTCTCCCTGGTTTACGTACATTTGGTTTGACTGCCTGTCTCGAGAACAAAATGACTAATGAGCGGGTTTCAAGTCTTTAATGTGTACTCGGTCGACTAGCTTTCCATCCTTATTCTTTCGTTGGTAGACTATGGATGAATATATTTTTACAGCGGTATAAGCACCTGAATATTTCGGAGCGAGTTTGGATGCAAAGCATTTAACTACGGAAGATAAAGGAAATTTGCGTTTCTTTACTTTCTCACCGACTTTGCACCGTCATTCCCGACGACAAAAATTATAATAATAACTTTGCCGGTTAAATTCGCGATTTAATTTTATTCGCACAAATTCATAAGTCTCCCTTTACTTATTCAGGCGGGCAAGATATGGTTTGCGGATATCATTCCCCTTCGGTGTACTTGTCTTTGTTGCTTCTTCAAATAATACATTCGGAGATTTCAGTTTTCGGTCAAATTAAGTAGAGAGGGGGTGAAGCTAGTTGATTCATGACATGATGTTTTAAGGGCAAATACAAATTCTGTTAAATGCTCGTCCCAGGTGCGCTGATTCTCTTCGAAGAATTGTGCGATCATCGTTACATTACCTCGGACATATCGTTGATGAAATAGGAATAAGAATGTATCCTTAATAAGTAGAAGCAATAACCAAAATACCACCACCACACAACATCAAAGGATTACGGAGTATCGCATGGCATCATGGTATCGACGATTTATCGAGATATTTTCGAGAATAGCACAGTCTCTACACGAATTATTAAAGAATAATAAGAAATGCAATAGGAGCAAAGAGGGTGAAGATGTTTTCATCTCGTTGAAAGTAGCATTAACGAAAACTCCTGTTTTAGCACCGTCTGATTTGGACAAAGAATTTATATTACTAACTCGTGCGTCTGAATATGGACTAGGATCAGTTTTAACACGGCATATCGAAGGATATGAGCATATAATTGCATATGCTAGCCGAAGCTTATCAAAAGCCGAGAATCTGTTAAAGAAAAAGAATATCTTGCTCTTGTAAGGGGAGGTGAGAAAATGCAACCATATTTACAAGGTTATAAGTTCACTGTTTTAACATACCAGATCACTGAAATGGTTACAATCTATAAAGAGTCCGATTGGAAGATTGGCCAGAGGTAGTGTTCTTCTTCAACAATTTGATATGGAAATAAAATATAGAAAAGGAACAAACAATTAAGTGGACGATACTCGGTCCCGTCATCCGAATAATAAAGAAGACACACTGAAATTATGTTTTGAAGAAATAGTCCTATGTAATTGGTACAATAGGAAGAACAGCGAATTGTAATAATGTCTTAAAAGTTACTTCGACTATTGCATCGACACTTCTAGGAGCCGAATAATTTACCTGAACCCGAGATGTCAAGCCCGTGGAAGATATGTGTGGCGACACCATACTGACAACAAGTACTAGTGGATAATCGTGAAGTTCCGCTTTTATCAGTGCTGCTATAACACCGTGCTAAACGTGTGAAACTTCTGTAAACACACTCATATGTGTGTTAGACTGTCACAGGGAAAAATTTAACGTATGAGCCGCTCTCTATAGAGACCGTCTCGCGGAAAGACCGTTATAGCACACGCCTACAAAAAGGCATACTCTACCCGTTTAAAAGAGTTCTCGATTTCATCTCGAAGCAACAACAACATCAGCCAACATTCGACCAGCAAACAGCCGAGCAACCTAAGCATGGCAGTGAGAAAGCATTTGGTGAGCGTTTACATATATTTCATTTAGTTTTATTCAGTTGCATGCGTGTATAATAGCTTTAGCCAACCTACATTCAGTCCTATATCACTGCAGTGTATTTGACCAGCAAACGCCTGTCTTGGAAGTTACAGTCTTTGTACGAACTCGACGCCAGCGTCAACCCTGTTATATTCATTATACCGCTGAAGTGTATGTAGCTAGCTTTGACGACTACATGTGGTTTCCTAATAATCCCGATATTGTCCGTTTCTAGTTTATGATAATTTTTTGAGCCTACGCTGTTACATTCTCTCCACGTAGTTTTTTGTTGATTCATTATCATATCACAGTACTGTTTTACATGCATCGTTGCTATTCTAAAAAAAAAAACATCGCTACTTGGCGGCACCAAAAACTCGCGACCCAAAGGGTCAGTAGACAAGGGCCATTTAAAGCTAACCAGGCCGCCAACTCTTCTCCGCCAGGCCGCCTACAAGGTGAACCTCGCTTGCCTGCAAAGTGTTCCAAACAAATAACCCCTAAAAAAACTAACCACTTCGTCTGCAGGTTCCGTACCTGCAGACAACACTCGCAACAAGGCACAAACGCTAATTAGCACAAAACTCGCCAGTCAATCCAACCGAAACTAGCCAATTGCCCTTCTCCTTCCACAACTTCCAGACCATCATCATCACTCTCTTCCTACTCCTCAACAAGGGAATTCTACCCTCAGCAGCAGGAGCAATCCTCTTACGAGTACATCGTAAGGAACATCCCAGACTCCCACGCATCCCAAAAATCCTTTTTCCAATCAACCCAACTTACCTCCCTCAAAGAGGTGGTGAAATACTATCAAGGTCAATGTTAACAGGACGGCATTAATCACAACTTTGGATCCTCTACCTTCCTCCCTCCAAAAAACCTTCCAACAGCGCTCTGGCCATCGTGAATCAACATTCCAACCGCGTTTCCGAAACACCCAACCAAGCAAAAACCCACAAACCATTCTTGTTCCCTTGTCGTCGAGGGAGTAACCCAGAACAATTCAGTCCACGAGGTGGAACTGAATTTCCACCTCGTGGAAAATATTCGGTCTCGAACCCGAAGGATCCCAGAACCTCAAAGTCTTCAGAGTTATTTCTGCACAGGCCAACAAACCACTCAATTTGATCCGAGTGATCACAACCGACCGTCGAAGATATGCCACTCTTTTACGCAGAAGCTTGTATCTCTATGGCCGTTTCTACCCTGCGGAGCCATCCCACAATCCGACACCAAGCCCCAAGCAATGCACAAAGTGCTTTGCTATTGGCCACTCGGTAAACGAGTGCGAGAACAAGCTGAGCTGTTCCTAATGCCGCCAACACCACCATCCTCCTACATGCGAGCAAACTCACCCCAAATGCCTCAACTGTGGTGTCAGACACGAGGCATGGTCCAAGAAGTGCCCCAAAAAACAACAGATCCCCAAAAACCAGGAGGAGATTGCATCAGCCAAGTTTATCGACTCACCCATTCCTCCAATCCCTGAGCAGAAGACTGAGAAAGATCTTGCGCTCAATCCTCCCGTCCACACAGACGACCTCATCCGGGTCCTAACCACCACTATCTTCAATGTCTTGCCGGACAAACGCTCCCTAATTCAGGAAGCAATCGGGCAAGTCTCCCACGACCTTCAACGTCGGGAAACCTACGTATTCTTCTCCAACAACACGGTTTCAATCGTGATTATTTCAATTCAATGGAGTTAGTGATTGGAACCGTGAATGCTTGTGGAGTACGGCATAAAATTTATTCTATTAAAAATCTCCTTTTATCCGACAAAGTGCATATCCTCTCCATTAACGAAACCAAAATTCAATGCGACATTAATATCTCAAATTACAAAGTATTTCAGCAAAATTGTAGCTTAGGTAGTATGAGAGGAAACGCTTTGGCCATCAATAGTAATTATGCTAGTACTCCGTTTCACATCCCCCCACAATTTCAATATCTTGAGTGTGTGGCTGCAAACGTTCATTTCACAAATTTTATAGTCACTTTCTTCTCTTATAACTCGCTCACAGAAAACATTTCTCCAGATTTTCTTCAATTCATCTCACTTCTACCGAAAGCCATAATTATGGGCGACTTTAACGGTTAATTTGAAATATTTCCTAAATTATATCTGATTGTCTCGATCTGTTTCTACAATTTTAATCCAATTAATGAAGACTACCAAACTAATTAATGAAGACTACCACCTTAAAACACATTTTAAATGATAGCTCGCTTACATGTAACATATATAGAGTTTTCAGTCAAATAATATTTATTCGATGATAGGTTCAGAACGGAGTTAATGTATATTCACATATACAAATACAATAATGTTCTGTAAAAAGTTGGGTGCTGATAAAGCATAATATACCTTATAGCAGAAATGGCCATGCACCCAAAATGTCCATCGGAATTTTTTCTACCTTTATAGCCTCTCATACATGATTCTCAATTTTCGATGATTACCTGCTTAAAAAATAACTATTGTAATTAATAAATTAATTTCGTTGTGTCAGCAACAATATATCCACATCCCCAATTAGTTTAGTATTAATTAAATTTACTTACAGTTCGGGCGCTCCTCACAAACTTACTTTATTATTATGCTTATTACACGCGCATAAATCTTATTAATTCATTTAAATTTATTTTAATTTACTCCATAAATTGAAGTTGTTAATTTCCAATTAGATCACTCTATTTTTATAAGTATAATCCATTTTCAATTATTTATTTAAATTATTATCAAAATAATGACTACTAATTACTGTAAGACCTCATGCCTAATTACTTAAATATTTTCCCGTTACTAGAATCAGCACTTTAAATAGTTCCTGATCTTAATTTGATAAACTATCATTTTTATTTGACTTAATTCATAGCTATATTTTTACGAAGCTGACTGTCAGGGATTTCTGCGGACGATGCCAAATCTCATTCTCATTTCAAGCGCATTTACTTCAAGCGCTCACTTCAAAACTGGTAAGTTTCCCAGTAGTTGCCTTACGCTTTTTCTGACTGCTTAAATCGCTACAGCGCGTCTAGAAATTTTGAATTGATTGTATTAGTTATAAGTATTAATGCTCGATCTTTTTAACATCAAACTAAATAGGCAAAAGGACTAATTGCTTCATTAGAAATTTATTTTGGCATCTGTGCATCTCAGAACAAAAATTGTTTAATGGTTTAATTTTTGCGACCATTATTGGTAGTGGATGATTTCAATCATTATATCACAAATATCCCGAACCAGGCATATTTTTTGCTTTGTGATCGCAGTTTTGGAGCGATTGAAATGTAAAAACGGAAGCATGACAAAATATATTTGTCACAGAATTGTGTTAAACTCATTCAGGGCACAAGCAAAAACTTTACGGTTATATCAATAACACATTTTTTTATAACTAATATGAAGTAGCAAGTCCTACAAAGCATGGCAAATCCTACAGCAGGCGAAGCGACAAGTACTGAACTAAGTAACAAAATGCTTAGCACTGAACAGAGCCAATAGCAAACTCATACGAAATTGAAAACTCAAAAAAAATAATAAAAGAAACCGTTACTACGGGGATCTGCACCAGAAACCGGAGACTTAAATTTTGCTAGATTAATTCAAGCAAGATTAATCAAAATACAACTCAATATTAACCCAACCACACCAAATGCACTAATCTATTGCAACGTACAAGCTGTATGCAACAAAGTAAATCATATTCGAAGTGTTTTACAATCGAAAGATAGTGACATTGTATGTCTAAGTGAGCACTGATTAAAGAACATTAAATCTAAAAATTTTAAAATACGTAATTATTGTAATATATCCAGTTTTAATCGATCTACATATGAGCACGGTGGAGTAAATCTTGATTAAAGCACCTCTAAGAAGCCATTTCTCTGCTGTTGATAAATCTGTCTATGTGGGTGATTAGACTAATTACGAGGTTTGGCTTACTTTCTATAACATATTATACCATACTGATTGGAAAAATAAAATATATAAATTCAATATTTACAAGATTTCATATTTACGTATTTGCAAGGTTCCTATGAATTCATATACAGATATTCAATATTTACAAGATTCCATGAGATATTCTTAAAGGCGTTCTGATTTTTGTTTCCAGAAAATGCCAAAAAATTTAAACCTCATACAAACAAGTGGTTTAATCCATATCTGAGGAATTTACGCAATTGTTTGCATTTTCTTATGTCAATACAATGAATTATAGTCAAAAATAAAAAATATGAATATAGAAGACCTGTGAAATCGGCGAAGGTACAAATTAATGATACGTACATTTCAAAAGCAAAAATCACCTGTACAACGGCCTGGGAGTTGATAGAATGTAATACTAGTGAAGCTCAGAAGTAACTTAGTATCATCCAATGAATTTATTGATCATTGCGCTTGAATTAACAAAAGATTTAAATCTTGAAAAGCGTCGTAGTAAATCGTATAGCTGCGATAGAACTCTTACTCACGTAGGCTTCAATCAATTGTCTTTTAACGATGTTAGAGAAGTCATTTCTAAGCTAAAGAATAACAGAAGTAAAAATTATTTTGTATAATACTTAACACTTAAATAAGTATTTATTAAAAATTAGATGAGTTAAACAATTCTTAAAGCACCTGTTGATGACACCCAAATACAAAAAAAAAGCCAAAAACTTATGACTGGCTTAAAAAAGCCAGACAGGGCAGATGCGCATTTCTATCATATGTGTAGCCGTTTTCAGTCCCCTTTTCCTCTTTTTACAGTGCATCCGTACTGTAACGACTTAGATGACTCTACTACGTCTGGCCCGCTTAATCTATTTTTAAAGTTCCTATTAACACTACATACGTTCAACAAATGAAACAGAATTATTTTATAAGAACTTTAACAATGAAAGGTCGTAATATCAGCCCCAACTTAATTCATCTACAGTGTTATCTTAACACCCGCTAAAGTAAAATATATAATGAGAACGTAAATAATTATTTATTAATAAGTAGATGAGGTAATCAATTTTTAAAGAACACCTGTTGATGAAGTGTAACACCCAAGTAGCTTAAAAATGCAGGCAGGGCATAAACACATTTTTAGCTTTAGGCGTAGCCGTCTTCAGTGGCTTCTTTATACAGTACATCTAAGTCTAACGATTTAGATGACTGCACCACCACTCCTCGTCCGCTTAAGCTATTTAAAATTTTCTATTTATTGTTGAAGGGAATAAAACACCTACTATTTCGTCTCAATAGGGCTGCTAATTTCGTCTAACTGTTAGAACTGTGTAATTTTTACTAATGTAACGTTAATTGAAAATTTGAAAATAGTTTAAGCGGGCCAGATGTGGTGAAGTCATTTAAGTAGTTAGACAATTGATGTACTATATAAAGAGGGTACTGAAAACGGCTACACCTATTGTTTGCCGCATCTGCCATGTCTCGTTTTTTTAAGCTATTTGGGTGTTACATGTCATCAATAGGTGCTTTAGAAATTGATTTTCTTATCTAATTATTAAATCATGTTGGGTTAAACGTAAGGTTATTAAGTCTGAAATTCATATTATTTTAATGTCGTTAACAAAAATAATAAATAGTTGCAGAGGAATGGGTGTTTTTCGAACTGTATTAAAAATAGGTTTAATAACGCCTTATATAATAATGGGTGATACAAATATCGTTAACAATTATAGACCAATTTGCATTGTTTCTGTGTTCGGTAAAATAATTGAAAAAATATTAAAGAATCAATTAATTAATCATCTGGGAACTCAATCTCTTATGGATAAAAATCAGTTTGGTTTTACATATAGTGTATGAAGTACGACAACAGTACTAACATTAGGGCAGCGCATTCTTGACTCATTTGACATCTTGACGTGATATTTAATATAGACGAGGCTGTTTTCTTGAATATATCCAAGGCTTTTGACTGTATGCTACATGACTGTATGCTACATGTATGCAATTGTTTTAACTTATAATTAAGTTAAAACAATTTCTTATTAGTCTAGAAGGTATAACTATTATAGAATCATATTTAACAGGGCGTATACAAGCTGCAACAACTCAGGATCGTATCTCTGCAGAGAGGGAAGTGTCGATTGGAGTAACCCAAGGCTCAATATTAGGACAATTTTATTCTTGATATGCTTGAACATCTTTGACTGTGAGAATATAAATTTACTATCATATAGAGATAATACGGTTTTATTTGGATTCATTAACAAACGTAAATTAGGAATCCTGTGGTATCCATGGTCGGGGATTGGTTCAAGGAGAACGGCCTGTGTTTTAATGTGAAATAAACCCAGATAATGTTAAAAATCAAACAACAATACTAATGTACTGATGATTTTATCAAATACCTTGTATATGTTAACCCAAAAGTCACTTGGAAAAAACACTGTAATGAACTAGCGAATAAACTCAAGAAATATCTACATTTTACATAATATAGCTAGTTCAATATCAACTATTGAGAACTGTATACTTTGCGCTTATTTACTCACACTTACGTCGTTCCAGTCAATTGCAGCGTATTTTTAGTATCCAACATCGAGCTGTTTGTTTTATAACAGGACTAGGTTATCAACAAGATTATAGACAATATTTTCCAGAGCTAAAAATCCTGACTTTTCCATCTGTTTTTATTCGAAAATGCTTATTGTATACAAAATCTCACTATTACAAGAATGGTTATCGATATAATGTATACGAACATAACACCAAATATAACGACAAAATATGACCAGCAACAAATAGACTATCTCAAATGGAGAAAAAACTATCTAAAATGGACATCGAATATCTAAAATGAAGAAGTATAAAAGTAGACTTAGGACCCTTTTCCTGATACATTGTTACTATTTGTCTAATGATTTCTTAAATAATGACAACCGAAACCAACTTTAACATGTAATCTCAGCGATCTGTGATCTATATTCATTGAATATTGATAAGTTTATTACAGTTTCTGGATGTAGTCACTTTATGACGAATGTAAACATATTATATGTACAAATACAATAAGGATTATTTTAATTTACACTTATTCCTTTGTTTAAATTCAAAGATCACTTAAAACAGTTTTTTTGTACGGAATCAGTCTAAGCAAACTAATAAGTTTACTCGTTCTAAATATCGAATAATACATAATGAAAAATTCGAAACAATAACACTAGAGTAATGTAGTAAATCAGAAGTAACACCAGTCATTTATAAATTTGAAATAGGAAAAATAAAAATTTTAGAAAAGCCATGGTTGGAAAAAATTGCATGAGGAAAAGAGGAAATTAAAACAAAAGCAATTTGGGCACGTAATGGTTTTAGCTAAAAGTTGTGTGGCACAATGGGACTTCTGTTTCTACCAAAACATTGAAAACTACCACCGAAGTTCTGCAGAACGAGACAATGTTACTTCAGGCTCAGAATTCAGTAATTAGAAATAGATGAATTTTGTTTTAAAGCCATAAACTTATACAATGTTCTCATGTACAATTTTTGTAAAATAACCCAATAAACACAAATTATCATTTTGGGACATATTTAGTACCTGAAAGATATACCAAAAATGTACTGGACGTGTACCAATTTGGTGCTAAGGGGAGACTTCCTTTATGCATTCCATTTGCAATAAAGTGGTACAAATTTCATACCTTTCTTGCTCTCAATGTATCAAAATTAAATACCTAAATTATTCTTTGTAACACCAAAAAGATGCCACATGAGGCATTGAAAAAGGACGCGGCGGACAGTTTCACCTACTGTTTTGCCTTTTATTGTATTCATTTGTAATACCTAAAAATGAGTAAATAAGCAGTAGTTAATTAATATTATGTATGTATGTAAATATATTACACATTTTGTAAAAAAATCTGAATCTCATTTCAATCGAGCATGTAGTTTTCTCCCATCATCAATTGACATTAATTGAACAAGGTCTATTGAAACTCCTAGAGTTAGATCTGTTGCGTTGTTCCCAGTCTGGGTGACATTTTAAATCATTAGCTCTATTATTTTCATTTGCCTTAGAATTATTCATCAATAAAAAATTATAAACAATAATACTGAAACTTTCTTCAGTTCAAATTAATAATTTAAACAATATCCCAATAAATAAAATTTTGAGCTATAACTTGATTCCTGATACAACGCGCACCAGGTTCTTTATGTTCTAAATTTGTACCTGCTACTGGAATTTGTACATCTGGTGTTTGAACATCAGTTTGATTTTTTTCGTTACTTCAGTAGCATTAAGAATATTGTGTATATTCAACAGATTTAAAACTTAATTTTTTTAACAAATAAACGATATCATCACAGCACAGTCTGAAAACTAATCAAAGCCACGCTACAATTATGGACGTAGAAAACCCAATAACGTAGCTTCAATTTGCCTTCAAGTACACCTGTACAATAGATAATTACATGAAGGTATAAACAAAGTACCAACAGTGGTTGGGCTGTAGGACGTCCTAGGAAAAGAACACTCTAAATGCATGGGTCATCTGCAAAAGCCAGGTGGCAGCTTTACGGAGGACGTAGTGGAACCGTTAGAGCTGTTAACAAACACTCACCTCCCTTACTGTCTCAAAGTTGATTACGGCGAGAGACCCGAGAGAATCAGGGAGAGACCCAGGATATTGCTATAGTAGCAGCCGTCCCCGCCCCCCTCCCTCCCCAAAACACGTCAAATTGCGAATAAATTATTCATAAGGGAGAGAGTTGTGTGGGCAATGGAGAACTTCAAGCCATTCAAATTCTCAGGAGGTGATGAAATCTTTCCTGTACTGATACAATGGTGCATAAAAGACATATTATCTCAAGTATAGGAACTTTATAAATTCAGCTTTATGCTTGTTACATTCGGACAAGCTGAAGAGATGTAAACATAATCTTTATACCTAGAGGAGGAGGCAGATCGAACGTTCTTCCTAAAGAATATAAAGCAATTAGCTTAACGTCTTTATGCTGAAAAGATTGGAGAAGGATCAGTTTCTAAGAAACGAAATCATATATTTCAAATTTGTCTCTGGGATTGGAATTTGTACATATGATTCTCAAACATCATTTACATTTCTTTCCGTTACTTCAATAGCATTAAGAATATTTGTCCAATCGAGCATGTAACTTTTTCACATCATCAATTGACATTAATTGAACAATGTCTATTGCAACTCCTGGAGTTAGATTGGTTCGTTGTTCCCAGTCTGGGTGACATTTTGAATCATTAACTGCATTGTTCTCATCTGATTTAGAATTATCTGAAATGTTGCTAAAAAAATGTATCAATAAAAAATTATAAAAAGTAAGACTAAAATTTTGCCCAGTTCAACTTAATAAATATCCCACTAAACTGTAAATAATATCCCACTAAACAAAAATTCGTGGACGTGATCGCCACCCCATCTTTCATAAACTGGAAGTCCTACGTTTTGTTTTATCTTGCATAACACAAAAGTTGAATCTTTTAATTTTGTCTGTCACCTTATAACTCGTCGATTAAATTCAATTAGTACAATAGTTGTTTAGAGTATACTAATCAAAATTAGTCTAACCAATAAATCTCCTACCCTATAAGTCGCCTACTTATTTATCCCTCGGTCCCCATATTTGCCTACCCTCTTGAATTACTTTTTCCCAGTATTTGCCTACGGCGCGAAACTAATTTCTAAAAGAGCAGTCTTGCATGCGAAGCAGTCTTGCATGCGAAGCAGTCTTGCATGCGAAGCAGTCTTGCATTCGAAGCAGTCTGTGCTAAGCAGTCTGGCGTGGCGTGCCTTGGCCATCTGAATTTGTCTATGAATGAAATCGCTTACTGATTAATTCCAGAATCCCAATATTTACGTACGGCGCGGACAGCTTCGTCTTGGTTCACTTTGGCGCGACCTGCTGCCATATTTTTGGTCTGCAGCCATACTTTTTCTCTACTGCCGTTTTAGAGCCTCTTTTCCCGCGACCGCTTCGCAAAAATTTGAGGTCCATGGGTCTTACGCATGTTCCCCAAGTTTCAGTTTTTTAACTTTCATAAGAACCGAGATATTTAATAAAGTACAATAGCCGTTTTCGAGAAAATGGTTTACAAATTTTACGAAACAAAAAACACCGTCCAAATATGCTAAATAGTAATTTTACAAACAAATGTTTCAAATAACATTGAACGAGCTTTTGCTATCCTATAGAATAAAGTTTATTTAAGTATACTGTCTTTTATAGTTCCTGAGTAGTTCCTGTATAGTTCCTGTATGTCTTTCAATGCATAATACAAGATACCATATGCAATCTGAATTTCAGTGTTCTAGTTTTAAAATTGAATTTCTGAATAAAATTATCATTTTGAACACCTCCCAAAATTATAGTGTGCACCCGGCACTGATAACAACATTTATACAATTGCAAAAGCACAGTCGATAGGTCTCATACAACGTAAAATATTTTTTCCTGTAACTTTGCATACATGTGCTATTACTTAGGCCTTACTTGTATGTGACTGTTGAATGCCGTTGCCATGGCAAGAAGCGAAATGTTAACTTGTTAAGAGTCACATCTTTGAAAAAATAAGAGTTAGACCTATCGTGTGTTGTATTATTTTAAACAGAATTACGTATAAAAATGTATAAAAATATACAGGGTATTACTAAACAGTTTCTTGAAAATTAATTTATTGCTCAAAATCCGTTCAGTGTATTCAGTTGTTCGGATTGGTACAATTAAGACTTCTGAGACATACATATCTCTGAGCTTCATTTTTCCAACTTTCATAGCAACTAAGATATTTAGCGCAGATTTCTTTAAGTCAATTAACCTGATACTAAATCGTCCGTTTTTTTTTAAACTCGCTTATCCCTTAAATATTAAAGTATCTTTCGATACAAGAAATTAAAACCGCAAAATTTTCAAATAAATCTGCCTGTGTATATGTTAAATTGTGATTTAAAAAAAAATGTTTCAAATAAAAGCGAAGGGGTTTAGATACACTATAAATCAAAGTTTACTAGAGTGTCCTATCTTTTACAGTTTTTAAGATATGTTTTAAAATATTTTCAAATTTTTAACGTGGCAACGTCGCCTTCTGTACAAGGTAGAGACATCGGATTTCTTTTATTTGACGTATAACACTAGCCAATATATATGTGTAACATTTCAGCCTGCTAATTTAAAAACTTTAAGTTTAAATGTTTTGTGAAAAGAATGGCGCATTTCGTCTATATTCGATTTATATAAAAAAATGAAAAAAATATTTTTGCGGAACACCTATGTGTACCTGTGTACCAAATTTCACGCAAATCGGTCTAATAGGTTAGGAGTAATTTTTGAATGGACGTACGCAGACAACGAGAAATACGACTTTCTTTTAAATTTTTGAGCATGAAAAAATTGTTTTGAAAATTTACTAAGCTGAAATAGAAAAAATTGTCAGAACATGAATGCTATATCTTCATACACCTATAGGTATTACATACCTATAACGTATATGAAAGATAAAAATTTAAGTTCGAAAGCCACACTACAAATGTTAAAGTTGGCGTACACAAGCCAAGAATGTAGCGTTACATTATTTTAAAATACACGTGCGAAATTGATAATTACATGTTCCGGTTATATTAAAATTTCATATTATTAGCACGAAATCACCTGAAAATTGAGAAAGAAAACATTATATTTTAATGCCAAGCTAGTGTTATAGCGTTGCCTCTAGAGTGTATACCATTTATTCGATACATTCTAGGTGCAATTTTGTTATCACCATTTACGCACTCTGATAAGTTGCTTTTTTAAAGTACAAAATGTGTACATTTTTGGTACTCCACTTTTCGCAGATGCACTTTTTAGTCAGTCTGCACAATTTTCATGAATAATTGACAGTTTTGGGTTCATAGGGAAAGCATTTTTCTTTAATTTTTTGATTGTATTACATTCATTATAATTTTTACCAACACTGTGTAATAACCAGATCATTAGATTCTTGCCAATATCTTTTCTACACAACACCATTAACAAAAGCACCATCAATATGATGGTCATCTGTTTTCTGCTTTTCTTAGATATTTTGGTTGAGTGGACTTACCTCGTTATTCCACTCAATTATATTAATCAAATATTTTCTGATAATTTATGACATAATCCATTGAAAACATGGTCTTTATTTTAGACTTGCCGAACAATGGTCACATTGCAACTTTAGATTCAAGCCTTACGCGCTATATTCCAAATTATTGTTTTAATTATATATTAGACGATCTTTTTCATCAATAAATTGTCTGTATATCTGACGATGCCCCGAATGGATTGCAACTATAGCTGCACTCTAATAACTAATGCTGCAATTTAATGTTCAATAAGTGGTAAATAACGAAGTAAATATTATTTAAATTGCTCAAGAACCTGTATAGTACGTATTTTATTAGAAGTATCGATTATATTTTAATAATAGTTAAATATTTAAATGTTAAAGTTATAAGTATAAATATAATATATATGTAAATTGCTCACGAAAAAAAAATACATAAGGACATCGTATATTACGACAGAGACTGAAAAAATAAGATTAGCAAATATATACTCTTACTAGCGATATTACCACGTAGGAAGTCTCCAAACTTTTTAAATAAAAAAACTTTACCAGTTAAAGGTTAAAATGCTCCACCAGGATCTGTCGCATTGGAGTTTAATATAATATAAAAGTAATACCGTTTGATTAGTTTTAACATTGCTTCTGCATATCAATTTACTTTCACTTGTTTTTAAATGAATATTTGAAGACATCAATTATTCTTTTTAATAATTTATTTTAATTAAAATAATTAGATTGCAGTGCAAACTTGCGAATGAGGCGCTTTCGAGTAAATGATATTTTCTTATTAAAACAAAACTTTTGCTTTTTGCGGATTTCTGATTTTTTATAAGAATAACAATATTTTATTGTTAGGGGTTTAAAAATTTATTATACGAGGTATGATAAAATAATACGCGGAATTAACATTTCTCTCAAATAATATTTATTTACTCAAGTTTATATTATCCCTCTAAAGTAACTCTTACACTTCTTCCAGCATTTTTTCAACTGTTCGAAGGAAGTCTGAAATTCAATTTTCGATATCGCGTTTCATTGCTTTTATTTGACGACAAAACGTCGTCCTTTTAAAGTCGCAAGATGCAATGTCGGGTGAATACAGAGGGTGCGGAATCAGTAGTAAGAGATTACCAATTCCAAATACCCTTCGACCCTCCAAGAACTGTTCCAAAATCGCTCTAAACGGTACCCCACGGAATGGTATTTTTTTGGTATTTTAGAACTGGTATTGCGTTTAACAGATGTCATTTGAAAATCCAAGATGGGGGATGACAGGGTATTCCCGGTTGTCATTCTGGAGGAACCCGTGACTTTAAGATCTGTTGGGTGTAATGGCGTCGGACGCGTGGGGACTCTACCCTGCACCAGGACGTGCGTGTGCGTGGGAGACACTGGACTTAAACGGGGTCTACCGTGAGGGTCTCTGCTATGCACCGGGACCTGCGGTAGGAACCTCTGCTTTGCTCCGTGATCAGCGATAGGGACAGAGAAGAAATAAAAATAAGTATTAGGTTACCTTTTAAACAAAAAGTTATTGTTTTTGAAAGAGATAAGAATTTTGTTGATTCATCATATGTGTGAATTTTTATTGTTGGTTGAAATGATTACAATTTTAGTTTTAACAGACTTAAATTTCAAATAGTGCCCTTTCAACATGTGCGCGTTATAACTAAAATAGACCAAAATGTATTAATTAGGGTTAAGGGATGATCGTAGCGCTAAGCAGATACTATTTTTGGAAGCTACGCTTCCTGTTTTGGGGCTCCAACGACGCATGAGGGGTCCGAGAGAGTGTAAACTACTCCAAACATATACACGGAGAGCTGGAGAGGGTAAATTGGAGACCATCAGATAGAGTGTATGATGGATTATACATAGAGGGTAAGCAGATTACATACATGCAGAGAAGGGATAGAGAGGGGATACGATACTAGATGTACATTGAATACACTGGAACTATATCACAGTCAGTGGGTTAGTGAGTAGCCATCTAGGGGCAAATGATTGAAGCGAATCATTAAAAGTAGACGACCAGTAATACAGGTACCTGCATTACCAACCATTGACATCTGAAAATATCTGTTCGAAAAATACTTAGTACCGATAATACGTAACGTTGGATATAGGTCACAATATTGCTAAGGCTAAAGAAAGTCTACGTAAAATAAATATAAGAAGAATAAAACATGACATCAAACACAAAGAGCCCCCACCGCACAGCCAGCCCCTAGCCCTACGACAGGTCCCGGAGCAGTTGATATGTTCCTACTGCAGGTCCCGGTGCAGAGCAGAGACTCTCACGGCAGGCCCCCATTACAGCGCAGAGTCTCCCACGCAGGTCCAGATGCAGAGAACAATACTGCAGGTGCCCGTGTAGGGAAGAGACCCCTACCGCAGATCCCTGTGCAGAGCGTAGTACCCCACGCCGGTCCCAGTGCAGGACAGAGTCTACGCGCGAACCGCCAAGGCCTCAATGCGCAGTGTCGGATCCCATTACACTCAACAGATTTTAAAGTCAGGGGTTCCCTAAAAATGACAAGCGGAAGTACCCTGTCATCCGCTATCTTGTATTTTCAAATGACAACTGTCAAACGCAATACCTGCTCTAAATTACCGAAAAATACCGCTCTGAGGAATTCGTACCGTTTTAGAGCGACTTTGGAACACCTCTTGGAGGGTGTTTAGAATCGATAATCTCTTACAACTGCAATCATAACGTTCTTTGCGAAAACATTCACAAACAAGATAGTAGTAGGAATTTACGCGCTGACAAATTATATTTTCTGGTTCTCTAACGAGAGTGCGCCACACTTGCAAGATGCGGAGGAAAATGTAGAACTCTGTATGTCGGTAATGTTGTGAACCAACTCCCTCCTCAGAACTTGGACGCAGCAAGAAAGGGTGCTAGTTGTATTATGAGGTTTTCGTTGAAATGAATATAGCAAGCATTTTAAGGAAATTGAAAATAAAACAAATTAAATTAAATCAGATGATAACTATTTATTTACAATATAAAATGAGAGGGATAGTTATTATTATTTACAAGTGAACAAATCTATTCAGAAACAAGAAAATAATTACAAATACTTGTTTTACAAATAAAAATACTGTTATGCCAAAATTTAATTATTTACATATAGTTGCAATAAGCATGAATGTACAACAGAAAAAAAATTTATACATATTTTACAACCGGGAATTAAGTTATTTCTATATCACTCATTCGCGTACCGAAAAATGTATAACCGGATAATAGGACAGAATATTATAATGAGACATTCAAGAAATTGCTGAAAGGATTTACAATTGAACAAAAATATTCAAAAAAAAGAAACTTGAAATATAATTACAAATACTTGTTTTACAAATAAAAATACTATTATACCAACATTTAATTATTTATATATAGTTACAAGAAGTATACATGTACAACAGAAGAAAAATATATACATGTTTTACAAAATTTGACAATCTGGAATTAAGTTTTTACAGTTATTTATTTACTACATATGCACAAATATATACAAGATGATATAAAGGGGAATATACAAAGAAATGGAGTAAAAACGATCCTAAGCTAAACCCTAATAATAAGAAACTAACCTAACAAGAAACCTAAACTTAAACACTAAACTTAAACTACTATTTACAATGTAACTAATCCTAAAGCCAATTGGCTGCATCCGCCATAAAATCCTCTGCTATAAAATCCTCCATCTCTCTGGACCTATCTCGGTGGACGAACCGGAGGATAAGGCGGCTCTGGGAAACGCAAAAAAGTGTAGGTGAAGAGGATACAATGACAGGTGAAGGTGGGTTGACGGGTGGCGTGTTGATGAGTGAGAGTGAGCTGCCGGGTGAAGGTGGATTGACGGGTAGATTGTCGGATGAGGGAGGGTTACCAATTCAATGGCCATTGTAAACGAGGAAGCAGGGTAATACTGACGAGGACGAGGTGGTATTCTCCGTGGAAGTGGACCTGTAGGAGGGTGATCGGCCATTAATAAATCAATGACTTCGTCTAGAAAAGGATTTGGGAAACGTGGTAGAGGTGTAGGATTTCGGGCTGAGGATTCTGGCTGTGGTGATCGTATGAGAAATCGCGGTATTCGATGAACACATCTTGACGGCACCGGCTGCTGTAATGGTGCTCGGACAGGTGATGTGTCCGCACCGGGGACTTAAAGGTGGCGTATGAAGTTCTCAACCCATACATAACCTATAATCGGAGGAGGAGAAGCATTACCGGTTATCCGAGGTTGTGGCGGCAGCCAGGATAGCGTTTTAATATGATGGTTTGAGTTAACCTGGAGCACCATCACTTTGTCGTCAGGCGCTGCACATGATAAATTGTTTGTTTTGAGAGTCGTGAGTATTTGAGCAGACCTGAAATAACATTTAAATATTAAAATGTGTAAGAGATATATATTTTAAGAGAAAATAACGGAAAATAAGTAGAGACAACATGTGTACATACCCTATACACTGTGGACAGTACGAAGTACGTAGCACTGTGATGGTTCTCACACGACAAGTGCTTTCTCTTCATGAGCTTCATGAGCATTCCAAATCATCTTTTTGTTGTTGGCGACGGGTTCGTTTTTTTCTTCTCCAACACCATAATCCACAGATCGATCTCGTTGATGCCCATATCATCATCCGAGGTAGGAGACACAGGACGATTATTACCACGTTTAGGCATCTAGTACATAAAAATAAAAAGAGTGAGGAAGCTGTTTTATGAGACAACATGATACAAACTCTTTACATTTTTATACGTTTTCTCCACAAGATTTAAAATGCGGTAAAATTTTTAATATCGAGACTAAAGCAGGGACTATCTAATGTAACTAATCAGTCAGCTAAAGGTAACATATGAAATCCCTGAAACGACGTGGATGATTTATAATAAAATATTGGGAAATAAGTAAAGCAGTTTGAATGTAGTATAGGGAATTCTAGCTTTATAGAAAAAAGTAAATGGTATCGTAGCTATCTCTATGTCCATGTCTAGATTATTCAAGTGAATCGGACGATGGAATATTGTAATGCCCCCAAGTAAATCTCGACATTCCATCAGAAAAAATGTACCTTTTGTTATCACATGAAGACGAGGCCAATTTATTTTGTTTTTGTGTAAAGATGATATGCTTGATGGATTTAAATATATATTGTTGTTTACATATTTTCCTCTCATCAAACAAACAATCTCTATTCTCTTGAACCGAAGTCTCTCTATCAACAACTAGTTTCTTTGCTCCTCTCGGAGGAGGAGATTGTATCCTCGGTTCGTAATTGTATCCTCGGTCTGATAATAATATAATTTTGCCTGCAATCCTACAGACTCATACATTACTTTAGCCCCATATTCGTCTTTCATCAGATCAGGTACAGCTTTGTTGTTTAAGGCTACTCCAAATTGGTTATCGTTAGAGAAATTTGTAGTATCAAATTTAGTTTCTTTTCATTATATAGTATGTGCAGAGTAAAAGTGTCAGTTTAGATATAACAAAGTTTTAGTCTATCTCCATATGTTGGCTTCAGGTACTGAGAAAAGAAATCGTACATCAAATGTTTGGATAACTCTAGAGCAGCAAATCCAGCCTCTATGGGTATATTGTAGGTTACTTTTGACGACGTATATGAATAGCTACAAGATTTTCTGTAAACTGGATGCAATCTCGAACACTTAAACAGACAATGAGACTACGAGCCCCTACTCGTTTCCGAAGTCATACCAGTGTGATACGAGTTTAATATCCTTCCGTTTATCCACACTTTGCCCATATACAGAATTATTGAGGAGCTTGTAAAAGTCTTTCTCAAAATCGTTTGTGGCTCTAGTACATAAGTCCGTGTTTAATTGCATGTATTCTTTCAGCCAGGGTTATTGATTAAATTCCAAAATGCCGTGAAGTTTTGTAATTGTAAGACCATTATCCACAGCCTGTTGTTACGTGCGATAATGCACAATATATTTTTCTTTATTGATCAAATTGCGGATTAATTTAGTGTGTTTGAATTTTGAAGAAGTGGAACGAGATTTTCAACGAGAAAAGGTAAATTGTTTGTGCAGAATGCAGCTCTTGTGAATATTCAACGTGAACTTCCAAAAAGTAACCTTTGGGGAAATTGGCCGAAATGTTCATTATATGAAAACTCGGAATTTTTGTAGCAGTTTTTAAAAGCGCCCGATGGTAGAGGTTGACTGAGAGCGCAACCATAAAGGTTGTGCGCATCCCAATAAGCGAGAAATGTTTCCGGCTTACCAGGATCATACTTGGACAGGTCGGGGTTTACAGAGACAATATACTTATTATTAACTGTTACATAACGCAAGGAACATTGACATACCATGTTTAATAAAATGGAGCATATCGATATGAGTCAAAAGTTCCAGTTTTACCATTGAAAGTTTCAACATGGCATCAAATGATAAGCCTGGGGTAGTATAGTACAGAGCCGGATTCAGATTATAAGTTTCATCACACACACGTCGAAAAGTTTTAAAGATATCTGCTAATAACAAGACATCGGTTTGAAGATACAAATCAGATTATTGGCCCAATATTTCAATGTCAAAGGTTCAATGTTATTGCATGAGTCGCGTAAACTTTATACAAGGAATTAAATAATTAATTTGCATTATTTACAAAATAAATAGATGAATTTATTGTATTTATTTTATAAGTATTATATAGGATTGATAGACCTTAATGTCCTGTATCCTATAAACTTTGTTTTGTTCATCTAATTTTAATGCGAAGAAAAATATTGGCCATTTTCAAAATAAATTAAATTTTCTGTAAGGCCGTTTTGTTCACAACCTTTAATCACATTATCTTATTGGATTCGTAGAGCATTATGTCCTGTATCCTATAAACTTTGACTCATTGATCTAGATTTAATGCAAAGGAAAATATTGGCAATTTTCAAAATAAACTTACAAGGCAGTTTGTTCACAACCCTTAATCATATAATCTTCTGGGACTCGTAGACACTTATGTGCTGTATCGTATAAACTTTGGTTCATTGATCTAGATTTACAAAGAAAAATATTGACAATTTTAAAAAAAACAAAATTTTATATAAGGCCGTTTTGTTCACAACTCTTAAACACAAGCATTGCGATGACATACTGAGTTAATAGAAACTTATGTCCTGTATTCTATAAATTGTGTTTCGTTCATGCAGCGTTAATACAAAGATAAATATTGGCAATTTTATAAACAAGCAAAATTTTTTATAGGGCCGTTTTGTTCACAACACTTAATCATACTATCCTATAAGATTCATAGGGCCTTATGTCTCGTATCCCATAAACTTTGTTTCATTGATCCAGCTTTAATGTAAAGAAAAATATTGGCAATTTTCTACAAAAATTAAATTTTCTATAGGTCCGTTTTGATCACAACCCCTAATTATGATATCCTATGAGATTGATAGGCCTTTATGTCCTGAATCCTATAAACTTTGTTTCGTTTATCCAGCTTTATCAAGAAAGGATATATTAACAGTTTTGGCCATTTTGGCAGCCTTAAAATGAAATTCAAACGACCAAAATGCATCTAATCGGGTTAAAGGCTGATCGTAGGGATGCGCAAATGGCATGTTTGAGATCTTCGCTTTCACATTTCGTTTCGGGACACATAGGGGTACCATTAAATGGTAAATCCTCAAGATGTGAAGACATGTATACTTACGTAAAGACAGGTAATTCGTGTATTGACGTATAACACCATCAACAGATTGGATTCGCGGCCATCTTGGATTTAAAATTCTTGGAATTTGGGGATTCCCCATTGATATTTACGTTAAAAAACCGTTATAATTTGAATTCAAATTTGAAATTTTACGCGACACGCCTACGGAGCGGAGCTTCACTACGTGGTTTTAACTCAACCATGTACTTCTAGTTTACAAACAACGCAACCACGTGCTTTTTTTGTTTACAAAAAACACGACCACACATTTTTACACACATTGATGTCATGTGACTTTTTTGTTTACATTTAAGTTTTGCGCAACAATTAGGTTATATTGCGCAATATCAAACTAGTATTGCGTCATAATTAGAGTTTCTAGGTGTATGTGTTGGAATAGTAGTGGGGCTGGAGTTCGCAATGGTGAGAGTGAAATTCAAAAGTAGTACGGATAAGTGTGGAACGGCTTCCTATTAGCTGATTGTGATGACGTCATCGATGTACATCCAATCAGAGAGCAGCATTGATGACGTGGACCAATCAGTATGTAGGGATTTGATGTCGTCATCAAAGGAGATGTGGCTGTGTATGCTCAATATCAAGGTCGATCAGTTCAAATGTGGTGGGAATCAGGGTTGACTCTCCAATCCCTTCTACTCTGCCACTTGCGTTCGTTCGTAGCGTTCATCGTAGGTTGCGTTCGTAGCTATGTCTATTATATAATTTGGTTTATATTGCTTGTATTCGCATTGATCTGACCCCATAATGCAAGACAAAAATATTTGTACTATAAAATTTGTATAGATTATCCCATTTATAGAATTTGAATATGTACATCAAATATACGTAAGATTAATTATCTTATGAAACAATAAATATGACAAAATAAGACACATAAAATAGCATACAGGTCTAACTCAATCTTTTTACAACTTCACTGTTTCAGCATTCAGCCCCTCCAGTCCAGTTCTTAAGTCTGCTTTCTAACGCAAGATGAAGTTATAAAATGCATGAGTTTGAAACATGTGCACGGTTTTATGACTATACTTTGTGATATTTATCGCATCAAGCTACTATTTCCACCGCTGATGTGACCCACCACCATTTAGAAATCACCACTACTTGCATTTCACTAGATAAGCGTCAACAAAATAATGCAAATTTGATCCTTAAATTTTCTTGACGTATCAGGAAGAAACTTTTGATTGTTCGTAAGTGTAACCTTCCTAAAACTGCAGAGGCTTCCTTTGTAGCAAAGGCTTCTTTCAAACTCCTCCATTTTTGCGGTAGACGCCATCGAAAGCCATAGGCTTAGGCAATACTCCACAGCTCAACCGATCCAGCAGGAGCAGCCTCCTTTCCCAGAAAATTCGCATCAAAGGAGCCATCCAAGTCAGTGATCCTCAGACGCAATTTGTGGTCTTTGGAGTTGTCGTCTTTGGATGTGCTGCGAGAACCCATTCGCGCCCTTCCAAAGCTTTAATTCTGAAACAAGACCTAATCAAATTCTTTTGGTCAGTGAGAAGTATCGCAGCCATCAATTGATTTGATCTAAAAGCGCTATAGTAAATATTTGAATATTCAATAAACATATTAAATCTACGAATAAAAAATAAGTAAATTAAAATTCTACAAAATAAAATTCAACCTCTACGAAACAAAAGAAGGTTAAGTATCCGACGACACATCTTCTGCTCAATCTTTCGATTCCCAAATAATTCTCACGTTCTTTTACTCTTATTCTCATACAAGTTTCTCATTACCCTTGATACAAGATATGGAGAGGAAAATGAGAAGAAGGCTTTGCCTAGAAAGAGCACTGACCATCTGAGAGTACAAGGACATTACTGACGCCAGTTTAAGTACTTGAGCAGAGGTCAAATTCATTCCGTCAACGCAAATTATTATTCAATATCCACAGCATCATTATTCATCAACAAAAATCCTATTATCATAATGTTTCAATGCATTTCTACACCTGCGCGCATATCTATGAAAATCCTACCCCTTACAGCGCATCGATAAAGTTCTACATGTGTCAATGATCGGTTCGACCTTCATCCATATATAATTCAATCAAGGTTCATTTATTTAATCCAGTCAGCGTCGAGAATTGCAACTTCAGCGCCGTTGGTACAGAAGAGAAGTTTCATTGCAAACCGTACAAATAGCTGAAGAAACACAATACAATAAAATATGTACAATCATATTTAATTGGTCACTTTTTATTTTGCTTTATTTTTAATGGAAGAAGAAAACTGGATCAACCTAATAAATTTTGAATTATATTTAGAATCAATATTATCGTCAGCCATTTAAAATCGAGATTCGAGTCATATATTTGCAGTTATAAATACTAGAACAATCCACCAACTATTTAAACTTGTTATTGCCTTTCTGTGTTTATCATAAGATATTAAGTACTTTATTATAAGAATTAAGGACAAACGAATTCCTAACCTAACCCTGAATCTTATGCAAGAGCATCTATTTTATGTTACAGACAGAATAAAATCTATAAAAAGCAGTATAGTCGTTATAACAAATTACGATCCTGTTTTGATTAAAACAATGAAATCTGTAGCAAATATTGGAAGTACGCAAAGAATCTAAAGTAGGGAAAAATTGTTAACCGAAAGCCATTTATGAAATATTTAATAAAATGCCCAATGAGGCATTTCTAGAAGCATAGTACCATGTCACTGAAGAAACAAGGGGAGTAAGCTTTAAACATGTCTGGGGGTCAAAGGCTTAAGTGTAGCAACATAACTCTTTACGAACGCTCTTATTAGAGTAATGTAGTGTATTTTTTATAAAATATATTCAAAATTCTCATGAGAATAATTTTATGTAGTATATCCCTATACGAGGTACATAATTGTATATAAAAAATTTATATTATAAACTGTATTGAAAATCTTTTCCAAAACAAAATGGAAAATGCTGAAATTTTCCTAAACTATTATATTAGAATTTCATATTAGAAAATTATTCTTGTTCGTCTCTGTCGTAAACTTATCATTGGACTCAAAATCTTGGCTATAAACATTTTACCATTTGTTTCACTTCTTTCATATACCTTTTTCATATTTTCAGACAACGTTGGTATTTTGAAAAGTCTCTTCCCTAGTGTCACATCCTAATGCGAGAGAATTATATTCACTGGAAAAAACATATATAAATCTTTTCTTCAATATTTCACTAAAGAGGGAAAATTGCTATTTTAAAACGTACATGTATTTATTTATACAAAGGCAACTTTTTAATGATATTAATAGGTACAAGTGAAATATATGTCATTTATATGGATTCTTTTCGATTTGTGTGGTGATAGTCTTTATTCGTGGTTTCAAACACGAGCATTAACCCGGTCTAAGGGAAACCAGAGACATCTTATCTGAATCCACTTAGGTAACTCTCAACAGGCGCGTCCACGTCGCGGGGGTGGGCCCGACTTTATGAGTCGGTGGCTA
>WYDF02274976.1:0-46108 GCA_009867245.2 Adranes taylori | reverse complement strand
ACTTTAGACAGAAGACAGGCACGCACAGCAAACGACACAACTCGACCATAACAACAGTCAGTTCGATAATGGACCCAACTCTGAAACTCAAGCCACAAAGTAAATGATATATAATAGTGATTATGACGTTTTTCACATATATAAAATATTTATATTGGAGCACGTAACAAAGATAATACATTATATATATATATATATATATATATATTAACATTATTTACCATTAATTTTCACGTCGGAAGACACTATTGACACTATGTTCCACTGACTCGAGTTTCGAGCGTAGGCTCATTTTCGAACTGAATGTAATTTCTTTGTGACGTACGTTTAAAACTCAATAAATCTACTCTTTATAATGGCAAGGAAAAAGAACTTAAAATCAACTGTTTAATTATCTTTATTAATTATTAATGCATTATATTATATTTTATTATGTGCATCGTTGTTACTTTTAATTAAAATTTTCTTTTTAATATTAATCAATATGAGAAAGTCATCATTTTTAATGTAATGTTTCTAGCAAGTAATATTTTAAAGACTAACATTTTGTAATAAATAAAATTAAGTTCGTGAAGACTATCATTTTTTTCCAGTTTTATTCAATTTGCGTCAGAAAAATTCACATTTAAATTTTCCTAAAAACAATCAATTAAGAATAACAAATAACTAGATAGAAACAGATCAATGAATTTATATTAAAAGTTTATATAATTTATATTTGTATATATTTTAATAATCTATTTTCGCAAATACGAAAGAAACTAAGTTAAAAAAGTTACCTAGAAGAGACCTGTAAATTAATTGTTTGTTGAAACGACAATTTGATAAGTTGCCTCTGATAAGTGAAAAAGATTTACATTTATCAACTGTCAATTCGACAGCACAGAAACAGTCCGATCATCGCACTGAATCATTTATATACCGCTATGTTAAAAACGATATGAAATCACCACTGCTTTGCTTCGACGACGAGGTAAGCTGTTCAGAACAACAATCAAAAATATTAATATTTTCAATTGTCGTTCATAATATTCTATTGAACTAGCGCTTGTTCCGATGCCGGATGCATAGTGAACAATGAACCACAATGGAACCCGCGCGCGCATATTGTTGAGTACTGTTCTTCTCGGCTCGATGCGTTGCATAGTACATATGCATGTGTAAACGTATTAAGTACTCATTTAATACGTTTGGCTATAGTTGTATTACGCTGCTGGAAAAATATATGTAGCTACTTTGTGGATATTCTCTCGCTTTTTTGATTGAATATAGAACACTTCTAGCGCGTTTTGAATTGGAAATCTTTTTCTATTTATTATTAAGTTAGTTTTGAATAAGCTATCAAAAAAGAGATGGCGATGTATTTATTATATGTTTCAATGGTAACATGTTCTTTTCGAATGACATCGCGATACATCGCGTTCCAAACATATACCGCGATAAACAAAACGTTCTTTAATGAATGACACAACACTAGTTTGAAGGTATTTAACTAACCGATGCAAAAGTATTACGGCAGCTCATTGGTTTCGTTGACAATTTTAAATAATAAAAATTAACTTCCACCTGCTTATACGCTGTTGTTTCGAATAGTGACTGTTACATATTATTTACTAATTTCAAATGTAGGAATTTATATCTTATCTTTCATATACCATGTACGTATGTAATACGTATAGGTATATGAAAGATATAGGATTCATGTTTTGAGATTTTTTTCTATTTCACCTTAGTACGTCTCTTGTATTGAAATTACTGTAATCCGTTAATACGTAATTCCAAGGAGGGGTTATAAGGAGCTGTTTTTCATATAAAAAGTTATTTCTAAAAAAATTGTTTCTTGCTCAAAAAATTCGTGGACGTGATCGCCACCCCATCTTTCATATACTGGAAGTCCTACGTTTTGTTACATAATATAATATAATATCTTGCATAATACAAAAGTTGAACCTTTTAGTTTCGATTGTCACCTTTTAAGTCGTCTATTAAATTCAATTATCACAATAGTGTTTAGGGTAAACTAAACAACATTAGTCTAACCCATGATTCCTGCGCCTACCCATGAATTCCTCGGTCCCCATATTTGCCTACGGCACGGACAGCTTTGTTGTCCGCTTTGACGTGGTCTACGGCCGCCCTTGTCTCACATTTTCCCCGTATTTGCCTATGGCGCGGACAGCTGCGCTGTCTGGTATGGCATGGCCTACGACCCCTCTTGACTCACTTTTAGGCTAATTTCTAAAAGAGCAGTCTGGCCTTCTTGTCCGCATTAAATTGAGGTCCATGGGTCTTAACTTGTTGAAGTTTAATTTTTTCAACATTCATAGGAACTGAGATATTTAATGTAGTAGAATAGGCGGTTTCAAGTAAATCGATCGCAAAGCTCACAAAACAAAAAGCAGCCTGTATATAACTTAGTTTGTAATTTTAGAAAAAAATGTTTCAAATAAAATTGAGCGAGCTTTTTTGGTGGCCTATAGAATAAAGTTTATTCAAGTGTCCTATTTTTTATAGTTCATGAAATATATCAAGAAGTTTGTAAAACTTTAAATGTGGCAACGTCGCGCTCAACACCACTTGCGGGATGGTATTTGACAATCTTTTTTTGACAATCTCGAATCGGTTTTGTCTAAATCCGCATCCTTTGCTGACGAAACCCGGCATTGGAACGTGGATGAGACGGCCACACCAACAGTTCTCAATAAATCCATTAGGGTAATCGCGGAACGAGGAGCAAGGGGCGAAACAAATGTTGCTGCCGCTGAAAAGGACACTTTAGTTATAACTTGCTGTTTTATAAATGCAGCTGGGACTTTTTTTCCTCCAATTCTCGTATTTCCAAGCATCAAGTTTAAACAACACATGCTTATCAGTGCTCCGCCTGGCTCCATCGGTCTAGCAAGTAAATCGGAATGGATGACGAATGAAATATTCCCTGATGTGTTAAAACACTTCATTAAGCATACAAATACATTTAAAGATAACCCTACGTTGCTAATAATGGACAATCTTCAGAGCCATATTTATATTTGGATGGTTAATCTTGCCCGTTCTAATGGTGTTGCAATTGTAACTGTTCCACCTCACTGTAGTGGAAAGCTTCAACCACTTGACGTAGCTTGTTATGTACCATTTAAAAAGTACTACACAACTGCAATCGATTCATGGCAGCACAGAAATTCGGGAAGAACTATTTACATTGTTGCTGACTTTGTAAATTAAGTTCATACAAAAGCCATGATCCCTGCCACCATAATTAAGGGTTACCGACATTGTGGCATGTGGCATGTGGCATGTGGCATATCGATTGAAACATCTTTACAGATAGTGACTTCTTGTGTAACTCAGTCACAGATCGGTCCGAGGGAATGTCCGATCCGATAGAGATACAGTCTGCGGATATATCAGAATCGCAGCTTGTTCAATCAGCTGATTTTACAACAGTGGACAGTGATCTTAAAAGTTTATCGGGTTTTACTTCTCCCGTGGAAATTAGAGGGTTCCTAAAGGTCTGGGCTCGGAAAAATTAAAGGAAGAGGTAAGCAGGAAGGACCATAGTTGCACCAGCCACGCCTGAGAAAAACAACATTGAGGAAAACTCGATGGTTCGTTGCTCAGCGAAAAAGAAGCTCCTCAAAAAATGCAAGTTTCAAGATAGCACAGAAATCGAAGATTGGTCAGACACGGATTCCGTTGGTGGTCAGTTTCTCAGCGGTGAAGACGATGACGAGGAGGTAGAAATAAAAAGGAATTTTTCGAATATTTCTAGCTCTTTACTGAAGGAAGATGACTTTGTGTTAGTGGAATTCGTAGACAAAAAGAAAATATATTTTGTTGGAGAGGTCTTGAATAAAACAAAAGAGCAAAAGAAACAAAGTTTTTAAAAAAAGTTCAAAAGTTAAATATTGTTTTTTTTATCCAGCGGTGGATGATGTGTCCATGGTGACCATTAAGCAATTGAAAATGGTGCTTCCCATGCCCAAAGTTCTACTTGGTATGAAAAGAAGAAATCGATTCATACAGTTCGGAATAAATTTTAGCAGCATTGATTTGAAATGAAAAATTTTGAATATTTTTTCCTATTTTAATTGCTTTTTTTATCGTACCTAAATATATTTTGTAACTTTTATTTTCACATTATAGGTATTACGTAAGTATATACTTCTCTTTTCTTAATAATTTTTTTGTTTGTTTCATTGAGCCCCAACCTGATTCAAGACATGTTTCATTGTACCCCATACGTGGAGTACAATGAAAAATATGTTCACTATTTTTTTTTTCATGGTTAGGCATGTAATTCTGGTAATTGGGATAAATATTTAATATATAGAAAGGGTTTATAGTGTTCAGTATTTTTGTCAGCCCAAACAGTGCTAAAATGGTCAAGTTACAGCAAAAAATGCAAAAAGTGTTCCATTGTGCCCCACATTACCCAACACAGAATTACAACGGGACAAATGGGAAAAACGAGTCACAACGGGAAAACAACTGTACAATAGGTTTCTGTTTTGGTTAGGTTCCATCGGGACAACGCGATCAGGCAAAACAACATTTGCCGGGTTCACTATGAATATACAAATTCGTTAAATAAAAATTCAATGAACGAAAAAACATAGATTTTCTACACCAATACAGTGGAAAGGGATTATAACGCGGAAACAGCATCAACGCCAGCCATACATACGCATGTGCCTCGCGAAAAACCATTATTACGATTAGGATGGAACATCGTGGCACAGAAGCGAGTAATGTTGCATGCAGATGCATTTGTTCGTTATTCTTGGCATTCGAGGAATCCCGGAAAAATTGTTTATTTAATATTTCCGCATCTATAAGTTATTCTTATTGGCTGACTCTACATTTTATGAGTAACTCTTTAGCAAATTCTCTTGCATTGAACTCTGACTGGCTGGACAATTTATGTTTCCGTAGTATTGCAACAGAAAAAATATGCAATATTGATCCTTAAAATTTTCAACGGATCAAAGATATTTTCGTATTGGTCGTAGTTCTAAGTTTCCTAAAAATTTTAGCGGAAGACTTTCTCTCAAGCTTACACCTGTCGAGGCGTCGGTTACACAGAGAGTCCCGCTGCCCATATGCAACACTCGAGAAGAGTCTTCCTTCCAGTTTATTGCACATATAAAAGGACATATTCAGTCAAGCGTTACTCAGATGCATTTTGGATCTTGTGTTAGTCGTTTCTGAATAAGCAATTTTGCTTGTTTAATTTATTTAAATTCAACAACTAATAAACCAAGGCAGTAGTAAATTTTAAGAGCAACAGGTCAAGTATTATCAATATTATTATTTCGGGTAAATCTTTCATCCACTTGTCTTCGTCTTTCCATTCTTTCACTCATAAATCTTTTATAAACCCTTTCGGGCAACTACGTTTTCAATGCAGAAACTGGAATGAGAGGAAGAAATCAGAGGAAGAAAAAGGCACACAGAGCCAACGAGGATGACGAACAGACACTCCATAGAGGCCCATCAAGAAATTCATCTCATCACATGCTTCGCCTATTCTACAACGCATCTAATATCTTCTAAAATGTATTTAATACGTCCGCATAAGAATGTATGACAGTGGTGAGTTGGGAGAGATGTCACGTTTTAATCAGAAGACTTTTTATTATAACTTCAAATGTCATTATCTGTCTATTAAAATCGCGAGTTGAGTCATATCTATGTATTATAATGACTCAGAACAATACGCTTCATTATATTACACTGTTATTGCGTATATATAAGGTGTTTACCAATAGATATAAATTTGTGTACTTAGTAATAATAATATTAGTGGTGAAAGTATTTTTGTACCACTACAAAGTAAACATTTACTAATGCGCCACACTCAATATAACATGTCTGCAGCCTAGTCTCGATGTTATTCTCTTTTCTTCAAACAGCCCAAACTGGATGTTTACTATGTGTAGTTTCATCTAAATTATGTACGCCCTCAGAGGTAAGTATACGTTAGCAGATTTATAGTTGTTTTGATTTTATTTCCATCGAGTTTCCATAAATTCGTGTTTTGGTTTTACAGGCCTTCCCTATGCAGAGCTTGCTATGCCCCAGGTTGTGTTTGTGCTTCTCTAATAGACTTATGAAACTATCGTGTATTACCAGAGCCGACTCCGAACCGCAACGACTGTTTCGTTACCTTCACATATTACTCGAAGTCAAAAACGTAAGTAACAGAGTTCGAACGAGCTAAAACAACGTCAGGTTATTTACTTAGAACGTCAAGTATACAAATCGGTAATAAAACCGTAGAATATACTCCAAAATTGATATTCCCAAGACTAATGAAACATTGTGTAAAAACAGGAGAGATCAAACTTATTTCCATTCTCCGAAATGTAGACCACATCCTGCTTTATATATTAAAAAATATGCTTGTAACGGGAAATTGTAGACAACTTTAAAACATTACTGAAGAAAAATCTCTACGTACTAAAAATACTTTTAAATGTTTTTTATACGTAGGAAGCAGTTATAAATAAATAATTATAACATTCATAATCATCATAATAATAAAACATACAAATAAGCATCAATCTAATTGCATGCAAAAGTAATTTCTCTTAAATATAAAATATCTTTATACCTGAATTCTGAATCTTAATTAACTAACTTGAACATAATTATAATATAAATAACTAAACGAATCACTTTGCAAACACTTGTCGCTTAATAAATTCAGTACTCTTCTTATTATATTAAAGGAATGTTAACCTATAAAAAACAGGATTACATTAATTCTGAGATAATTTAAAGTTGGAACAAGTACCAGTAGTTCTAAAAAAGTTATTATCATATGTAAAAAAATTGTTTTGTAGCATTAACTTTTCAGCTTTTCTCTGACTTAATTAATTTATGTGATCTAGTATTTAATGCAGATCGATTTCCAATAAACATTTTTTCTTTTATGAATCCATTCTGCCAGTGATAAATCCTAGCATCATGACTTCTTGACGACCTGCAATCAGAGAGTTTAAAGTTTGTTTTCTTATCCAATAAAACAGTTGTTTATTTAAGGATTCTCCAGAAATATTAACTTTTTTTTATCCATAATTTTTCAGTTTCTTATGATCTGCAAAAGACAAAATTACAACCAATATCAAAATTTTCAATTAAACCGCCCCAAAACTGATTATGAGTTGTTATAAAATATGGATTTGAGGATAAATAATAAAAATTTTGTCAATTACCGGTTGTTATCTGTTGAACAGTCTCAAATGGAAAAGACAAATGAATAAAGCAATTTATTTAAAGTACAATTAGATAATTACAATGACTATCAGTGCGAAACATTTTATTTAATAGGGATATTTCCATATTGTCAGATTTTCCCCATTCTAAAGTTCGATGATATCTCGCGCTGAAGGGATGATGAAATAACCGACTAATTTGCTTTCGTTTAGAAACAAAAGAAAGAACATAAGAACAGATACACGAACACCTGCAAGCGGTAGCGGTTATATACAAAATCAGCAATATCTAAAGATTAGTGTCCACATCTTGGCACTTAATTTTTGTTATGTATATATACTTTCAGTTGAAGAGATTTTTTATCTGTTTTTTTGTTTTTTACAATAACCAAGAACGGTGTCAGTTAGCAATACGATTTTCACCCGTATATTTCCAACGTTACTTACGACCGTCAAGTTACGATTTTCACCTATAAGCATTAACCTGAATCGCTACTATTCGATTGGTTTTGATGCTACGATTCGACGCATCTCGACTTTTTGGTCACATAGCGCCACTACCACCACTTTTGACACACAAGGAGTGCATCACCGCCAAATATGCGCATATAAAAGGTCTACACATTCTATATCGAGAACACGCAATTCTAAATTGGTGATCTTCGCGTCTGCAATGAGTATATTCGCGCTTTTCGAACCCACGATTTGCAATTAAAATGATTAGAGCTATCTGTTAGTCAGGGAGCGATTATCGCGGCATTAAGAATGATTTACTCAACATAACGTTCAAGTCAGCATTAAATAAAAGATGAGTTAAGGTGCGAGGAGCATTTTGTGAATCACAACCAGAGACCGTTATGGCAGATTTGTAGTTTCAATGCCGCTGAAGCCAGATCTTTCTCAGTTAGGCGAATCTAAGAGCTAAGTCCTTAAGCGCTTTAAATCTCTGCAACGTAGATTTCAGAATGATCCTGATATCAAACATGAGTTGTTCTGAAGAAGGACAGCTTAAGTACAAAATTAAGTGTCGTCCTCGATGCTTCTGTCCGTTCTAGCACAGGTATTTCCCTAAATGATATTCAAATCGCAGGCCCTGTTATACAAAATGATTTATTTGCCATATTAGTTTCAGAGAACGTAAATAGGCTGTTTCTGCGTATCTCGCATAGATGTATCCACAGGTTCTAATTCATCCAAAGCAGCTTTCACTGCAGTGCATTTTATGGACATTTGACGATACTTCCGAACCTAATGCGTATAAAAAAATACAGATACATATGAAATGGCAAGTGCATCCTTTCCGGCAACACGATGTCTTCGACAGCTTGCTTTAGCCAATAAACAGCAATTCGCAGACGTTTTTACTATTAACCAAAATGTAAGCAGCTTGAGGATATTCTCCAGCAAGGTTGCTTCACACTTAGAACGTGGATGTCTAATGAACCACGCATTCTCCACAGCATTACTTCCGATACCATACCTACTCTTAAAATGTGTCCAAATGAAAACTCAAAAACTTGAGGGGTTGCATGGTCCTCAAACGCTGATTACTTCTTGTATCATATCTCAATTGATAGAATGTCAAAACCAGTGCCTAAATGGTTTCAAAGACTGTTCGGATACCCTTTAGGTTTACTCGGAGCACTAAAATCCTTTTACAGCAGATGTGGAGAGAGAAATTATCCTAGGACGAATCTGTACCCCTTTCAATTTACAAGGAACGATATTAATTTAAGAATCATCTTCACTGCTTAAATGACATTAGGATTCGACATATAGTTTTATGTGAAGATCCTATATTCATCGAACTGCACGGGTTCGCTCACGCATCAATTGTAGCTTACAGTGCTTGTGTTTAATTACGTAGCAGAAGCCAAAACGGGTAGGTGTTAATAGCACTTGTCCGTACCAAATCAAGGGTTGCTCCACTTAAAGTAGAGACTGTGCCACGCTTAGAACTGTGCGCAGCATCCACACATTGAAATCGTTTGTTGCCAAACGAGTGTCCAATATAATTGCACTCTTGTAGGTGTTGAACATTGCCGATATCATTTTTCGAGGAATAGGTACAAAGGAACTTACTACTTGTAAGTTGTGGTGGCAGGGGCCAGATTTTCTTCATTGTACCGCGCCTTGGATACATCATAATTACGAAATACTTACAGATCTACCAGAGATCAAACATCTCACATTTATGTTGCAATCATATGCATCACTCTTTAAAATAGAAGGTTTTCTTCTTTCCTCAAATTTCAGCGATCTGTTGCCCTGGCATTAAGATTTTCATTTAATGTTGGGAACAATCTTGAAAATCGAAGGGTCGGTGCCCTTACTGTTAAGGAACTGGATGCTACCCTGAAGGTGATTATTAAGGATGTTCAGACCCTCACTTTTTGACATTGATTGACAAAATTGACTTGTCTGCTAGAAATTTTCGGCGAAACGATTTGCCCATTGATGGGCAATTTGCCAAGGGAGCGCGTAACCGAATCTTCTCACTTTACTATTACAGGGGTTGATTACGATGGATCATTTATGAAGCTGTCTAAATGTTGGGTTGCCCTTTTTATATGTTTTGCATATAGAGCTTGTCACTGATCTCATATCAGATAATTTTTTGGCCGCACTTAGACGTTCTATGAGTCGCCGAGGAAAACCTACGGAGCTACATTCTGACAACGCTACTACATTTGTAGGAGCAAAAACCGAGCTCAATAAATTTTATTATGTTCTAAGACAAAATGAGTCAGTGTTAATTGATACTTTGGCTTCTGAAGGTATTGCTTGGAGATTCATTCCTCCGCGCTCAACAACTTGCGGTGGTCTTTGGGAAGCAAATATAAAACAAATTAAACGGCATTTAACAGGAATTTTAGGTCAAACTCATTTGGCGTATGGAAAATTCTTCACGCTATTAACTAAGCTCGAAGCAATTTTAAATTCTAGGCAAATCTTACCTCTATCATCTAATCCAAATGACCTAAATCCTTTCACACCCGCTGACTTTTTAATTGGTGGCATTTTAAGAACTACTGCCGAAATGGGCTTGTCAAATACAAGCGATTACCGCTTAAGTTGATTAGAATACTTTAAAGAAACTTAAAACACACTTCTGGAATCGCTGGAGAGCCAAATACTTATCAGAAGGTGTAATTTTACACATTATTGTTAATTATACGATTATAGGTCTTACTCGTGTTTTATTTTAGAAGCTGAATCAAGAACAACACATACTTTGTCACCCAACGTGGTGGTCTATAACACGCTGTTATTTTTATGAAACGTAGCTTCATCTCCAAGAAGTACAAAATGAAAGAAATCTACCTGATGGTGGATTTTCTGTGAACCTATTCGCATATAGCAACTCTCTGGGTAAAGTCACCATCAAGTAGCTCATGATACACCCTATATCATGATGAAAATGTATAAAAAATAACTGCATCCGACTCATTTATAGTGTAACGACGCCCACACACGTAACCTACAGTGTCGTCACGTCGTACAATGACAGTGCTAGCTTGACCTATTTAATACGCTAATGGAACTCCCACACGCGACGCTGCAAATGGGGAGTCTAGCGACTATGACAAATGGCGCAAAATTTTCTCACAGATTAAACGGCCTTCAGAAAATTGTGCTCCAGTAAAATCGGGCGCCAGGTCAGTTTAAAGTGAGACCGCACTTCTGAACAGATGTTGTTGTTCCTACGGTCCTTAGAAACCCTCTGAGGGCTCAGGTAGCTTCAGTTGGCAAGTAAACCAGGTGTCTTACATCCTGCGAGTAGCTTCAATAAACTTATTTACTAATCAGTAAAACACCATTAAAGTTTTAACAAAACCGTCTATTATTCTTTGGACGAACAGAGAAAGAAATATAATGATGCACAAAAATATTGTCAATAATAAACAAATGAATAAATGTCCAAATATAAATATCAAATCAAAGCAATGAAGCAATTATAAGCAAGTTCATTAAATGGAGCTGTAAATGTTATCACTCATATAACGTCCCGTAATACGATGACGTTCTACCAGGTGTCCAACACCCATATAAGCCAAAACCAAACACTCAAGTGCAGGTATGTAAGGAATTTTCGCAACACCTCGTAATGCGATGGTGTTGACGGGTGATTAGTTCTAGCGTATATCCAAGCTGAGCACATAAACCGCGCCCCGTAGCCCGATGACATTGTGCGTACACAACTTTGATATAAACCACAATTATACTCTCTGGACAGGCGGTAAGGAACTTATCAACACCTCTTAGTTCGCTGGTGTTGACGTGTGACTAATACTAGCAAAACCAGAAGGGAACACCCCAGTGGGACAACCGTTGTAAAATAAGTAACAACCCTTAGTTCGTTGGTGTTACTATGGTTAGATGTGCGCGTCCAGCATAAATTTATATCATACACTCAAGTGGAACGTGCGGACAGGTATTACTATGTAGCACCTCGTAATTCGAAGGCGTTACTTCAAGTAGACAGGAATCAGGAAGGCGGAAAGGTGTGAAGCTAATGAATCACACTGTCATACATTAAATAATTTATTATAGAAAGTTGCTTACCTAATTTACGTTTTATATTACACGTCGCTCTGCTTCACCGGACTGCTGTGAGTTGCTGGCTGCGGTCGGTTGTATTTTCAAAATTTTGATTTATTTGAAACCAAATCGCTCGAAATTTCTCCATTTATAGCAAAAATGCCCACGCGCAAAATTAATCGCTGGGTGTATGACTGTCGCGCAACAGTTTCTCAGATCCGTCGGCGACGCGATGTATTCACACTCGCATGCACACAGAGCTATATGCGTAGCCAAGCAGCGGATAGCGTTCAACGCGCGGTATCGAATGCAAAGAGTCGCATATAATAATAATAATACTAATATTTTTTGCATTATTATTTATTTTATTACGCATCTACGCATGTGTTCTAAAAACAAATTAAATGATGCGTAGTTCTTATAAATAATCTTTCAATTTACGGAAAATATATTTAACAATTATAATTAATTTTACTTCTCTTAATATAAGCTTATAATAGGAAGGCTGTCCCACATTGCTTATTGATTTAATTATTCATAACAATTGGTCTACGTCAGGATTATCGAATTTCAAAACAACCAGTGCCTGATGGTGAATTAGAAAAGTTTTTATATTCATCTCATTCTGGTTCAAAATATGTACCTAAACGGAGTGCTACTCATGTAGTTAAAAAATAAAGCAAAATGTATCACGAGAAATGAAGCCAGTATCTGTTATGATGAAAACACTGATACTACCGTATGTGAAGGCAGTGTTGTGAAATCGAAGCAATCACTTCGGTGCATAACTCTGAAGATGGGCCAGAAAATGAAACGTCAGAAGAAGGTCCAAGAGAAAGCAATCAAATTAAGAATGTTTTTTTCATGATTACAATTATGATATTACATCTGAAATATTACACATTACCTGAAACGCGTTTAGATCTCCAGAATTCGATAGTACTGGAGATCTGAAAGCGTACTCCGAATTAAATTCATGCAGCTTCTATCTCTAAACAAGTAAACGGGCGAAATCTTACTAAATTCCATAAGTTATATCGTTTACGTCCAGATAAGTCATTTTTATGAAATATTTCCCTAGAACTTGATCCTGAACAATATATGTATGTCTATGGATAAATTGATGGTGCCACTCAAAACATGTCTTTATTGAAACAAAGAAACCTTCAGTAGTACAAAAATTGTTCCGCGCCGCCACTTATTGTCCCGTTTTTTTCTGACATGAGATTGTGTGAGCTCTAACTGAAGAAATAAAATCTACTTCCAGTTAGAACACATCCAATTCAACAGGAATCAAAGTAATAATTAGGTTAGGGCGTAGCACGACATTAATAAATTATAATTTGCGGTTTTACAATATACATACATAAATACACTATAATTAAACAAAACAATAATTATTAGAACCATTGCTTGAATAAAGCCAAATAATGAAATTTACTAAAGCAAGTCCGGCTCATGAATTAGTTGAACGAATTTAAATAAAACGCATCAAGATTTTAAACACTCTATTGCTTACAATAAAATAATTTATTACATATATTATCATACTTAAAGAGGGTAAGAAAATTTTGATGAATAATAAAACAAATCTAATTAAAGTTTTTTTGTAAATGTTAAATGTTAATTCTGATGCAACATAATTTTTGTCCCAGGTAAAAATACATTAAATAACTCCCGAGTAACATTTAATTTACAAAGGGAAACTGAGAGGAATTCATACAACATAGGTTGACTTACCACATAGTAAAATATAGTGCAGTTTTGGTTGGTTAAACTTTCATAAAGATTTATACGCTACCGATATATCGTGAGACTCGTGATCTACACCTACACAAAAATTAATTGTTTATTAGCTTATTTTGAAATGAAAAATTGTTTACATTGAAATCAAGTATTTACTGAGAATTAAATCAAAAGAACTTTAGGTGTTCAGTTCTTGCAACCAAATTATATAACAAAATATTTATTTACTCACATTTGTACTCCAGAGATAATTCTTAAAGATAATCGCGCACTTAAAACTCTTAATATTTTGAACAATCATCCGCTGTTAAAACTAACAAAGTTCTAAGCAATAATGGGACGGTTGACGGTCTCGACCCCTCGCGGTCTCGAAAGATGTTTACTTCATCTTACTTTTACTCATTACAGGTCTATCCCATAAATATTTTTTTCAATTATCTCTCTTTAACATATAGAAGCATAAAACTGTTTTACCTAAAAAACTCTACCTATTCTTCCCCTTTGCTGCTACTTTCATTTCTGTCGCGGGGAGTTTCCTCCCCGCAGCCACCACCAAGTTGCAAGGCTTGTACTGCATCATTTTGCCTGTGTTGTAATATATCGCGTTTTTCCTTAGATTATCTATCTAAAATGTTTAATATCTTTACAGTAGAATCCATGAAGTGAATACATCTAATATCTTTTTTGGTGTTATAATATATTTACTGTATTGAAATATTTCAAGGAACTTCTCGAAACAGATAAAGTATTTCAGAAGTTGGTGCTGCAGAGGTTATACCATACCATGACGTTGCAAGGTAATACCATACCATGATATAGTACAGAGAATAAAAATTATAAAATACATGCAGACAATTCGTTTTCCAATATTCCTCTGATAGAATATGTAACAAACAGAATAATTTGGTATGCCGGAACAACATGACATAATAAGTTGTAACGGCAACCATGTAGTGTCGTTGTACTGTGACAACGCTACATTGACAATGGGATCTCCGCTCGGGCTCGCTTTTTCTAATACGCTAACGGAACTCTCACATGCGACGCTGCTAATGGGGAGCTTTAGCAATTGTCACAAATGGCGCAATTAAATATTGCATAAATAACAGAAATACACCTTCGGCCTTCCGAAATACCGCCTTCGGAAATCGTCCTCGGGCGCCAGGTCCGTTTAAAGTGAGACCGCACTTCGAACTCATATTGTTGTTCCGGTCCTCAGATACTATCTGAGGGCCCAAGTAGACTTACCGGTAAGTTAACCAATTGTCCAAGATTTTGCGGGTTAGTGTAACTGAACTTAATGCTAATAAGTAAAACAGCATTCAATTCAGGTGAAATTAATAAAGCAATCATAATAATAATTAAGCGGTTTTATATTAAACGGTACTAAAACATAATAATAATGAATAGCGGTGCGGCTTAAAATAGCAACGGTACATGTAAAATAGTACGGTGATATGATAATGAAGCAACAAAAAAAACTAGGCGGAGAGAATGTAACAGCGAGATGTCAGATAATTATCATAAGCTAGAAACGGATAATGTCGGGATTATTAGGATACCACATGTATTCACCTAACCAGGACAAACGCTGGCGTTAAGTTCGTCAGTGACTGTAACTACCAAGGCAAATGTCGGCTAGCCACATACACAGTATCGGTGTAATGAATGTAGCAGGAGTCCATTATAGCTTACTCAACCCAGGGCAGCGTTGACGTCAAGTTCGCACTGTGACTAACTGCCAAGGCAGACGTTGGCTAGCTACATACACTTCAGCGGTATAATGAATATAACAGGAGTCCACTATATCTTACTCAGCCCAGGGCAGACGCTGGCATCGAGTACGCGCAATGACTGTGACTACGAAGGCAGACGTTGGCTAGTTACATACAATGCAGTGGCGTAGGACTATAGGTAGGATGGCTAAAGCTCTTATACATGCATGCAACTGAATAAAACTAAATGCAATAAAAGATATGTAAACGCTCACCAAATGCTTACTCATGCAACAACCGACTCGGCTGTTCGCTGGTCGGTTGTTGCTGCTTGGAGATGAAATCGAGAACTCTCTTTAAGGGGGTCGAGTGCGCCTATTTATAGCGTGTACCATAACGGACACTGTCTTTCCGCGAGACGGTCTCTATACAGAGCAGCTCACATGTTAAATTTTTCCGTGTGATGGCCTAACACACATATGAGTGTGTCTACAGAAGTTAATACGGTGTTATAGCAGCACGATATATCAGGAGAACAGAAATTCATAGAAAGAATGCAAACCAGCGACCATAATATTTACATGAGATTCATATATATGCTACAATCGGACAGTATGTAACTATCTCTTACTCTCATACAGACATACTGTACATACATCCTTCTTTAAGTGGACGCTACACAACCTATGTACATACGTTATTATCGTAACGTAAAACAACGGAAGAATGGGTAGTAATATTATTAATATTTACATCTCTTTTCAAACACCTGAGGAGATTCTGTGGTCTGATAACGAATAAAAGACAGAACCAAGAGGGCGACACTCTTGCAACGTCAGAGAAAAATGTGACCGATATTAGCTGGCACGATAATGATTCGAATCACACACCATCAGATTATGAATATATATCTGGAACAGAGACAAAACAGAGACATTTTGCAGGAAGAATACGAAATGCATAACAGTTGTGAGGCGTCGAATTGTATGTGTGAATATTCAACCATTTAGTAAATGTAGTTATAGTACCAATGCTTGGATTTTTTAACATTGGGATGGAATACAATCCATAGAAAACTTAGACCTCCTACATTTTATAGATCAATTTGCTATTACATTAATCTTCCAACGTGATACTCTAATCCATGTCTGCGCCTGCGTCATTTGACAGATCGTTGAATTTGACAGCTGTCGTTGAATTTGAAATTTGAATTTGGAGGCTCGATTGAATATCTTCGTAGATCTTCGTATATCTTCGTAGACTACTCAATGTTTTAATTAATAATAGTATTAAGAAGAATATAATCTAACAAAACTTTCAACAAGGCGACGAATGTGTGAAACATAAACCATATTTTATATAAATTTGAATGTTTCTTCTATTTCCCTTTTAAATTTCCTTTTTGTAAATAACAACTGTCTTTAGCATATAATTATGTGATGTTACTAGTTGCCGAGGTTATTTTGCAGAGGTATGCGCTGTAAAACCTAGAGGAACGTATTAACACTAGAATGTAAATTGATGTAAAGTCGTGTTGAAATGAGTCGGTCTATAAGTTCGTCAAAACATAATAAATAGATTGATCAGAGGCGTAGAACTATTCTATTCTATTCAACCTAATAGGAAATGAAATACGTTTTGATCTAAAATTTCGTCTCAAAAGAGTAACTTTTCGCAACTAATAATTGTTAACACCTTTAAATTTATTACTTAGAAATTGTAGGAATGATTTATCTATTATTCATAATTTATTTTAAAAGTTTTAAGACGTACGCGATTTATATGTGTTTTAAACACAGGCAAGGTCATCCCCAAGCAACGCGGCAAGCGATTGCCGGTCTATTTTTTGTTGGACATAGGTGTCCTTTTTCGTTCGTAGGCCTTTTGCATCTTCTTTTGTAGTCATTTTAATTCTTATGCGTTATTGTCATGTTCCTTTTTAATTCTTCGTTTTGTTTATCACCTTGAGTTATTATGTTTTATATTATTAATTAATTTGTTTATTATATATAATTTATTTCAGTTATTACGTTTTGTGTTATTAATTAATTTGTTTGATGTATATTTTGTGTGGTGTTAATTTTGTGTAGATTCTCAAACTAACATTGAAATTATTCATATTGTGAGGCCAAAATAAAAAGTAGATGTATTCACTTCTTGCGATTCTAATGTAAAGATCCTTAAACTTTTTAAATATATAGTCTAAGGGAAAACGCGATTTCTTAAACAGGTGCAAAATAAATACAGCACAACGCTTGCATCTTTTAGGGTCCGCGGAGGGGGGGGGGGGGGATTTCTCCGCGAAGTGGAAGAAATTGGTCCTCAAGAGAAAACCGAAGTAGTATCTCGCGTTAATCTGTTTTCGTGTCCATTTATTCGAAAGAGATCATTGAAAAAATAATTTGAGCAATGGACGAAATGCATGGGCCTAAGACGAGACGAAGAAATAAAAGGCCAAATTCAGTAGGCAAAGCGCTCAGAATTTTATTTGATTCAGTACAGAAAGTGTATTTAAAGAACGAGTATTTTTCTCGTTGATTTCTATTGTGAAAATAATGGCTGATATGTTTAAATTTATTACATTATATTACAAATATTAATTGAGAAACTCGATCACCTGTTCGATTTTTTGATTTTAGTTTGAATAAATATTGCTGATTATTTAGATAGGTGCTAATTTCGAAAATTGCAAATGATAAGAAATTATAAGAATTAATCTTCAAAAATTGAGGCAAGGTGGACACGTGTTTCTGGCATAGAATATAGCCGTTATCGGCACCTTTCCAACTATAGGCGTAAGCCATCATTGTATTGGGTTGCGAATCCAACACTTAATCAGTACGCTATATACCTCTTGAAAACCAATTCTTATAATTTCTATTTTGAACATAAAGTGTATGCAAATTTGCATATATTAAGATGTTATATATTTATTTATTCGCTGTACACTGCATTTGACATCATGCAACGTATTTGTTGTGTGTAATGTGTTTGGACGAAATAGCACCTTACAAATTGAGATGAACTATTAAAGTGTTTTATAATTAACCAACGAAACAAGGGGTTTTAAGAATCAAAGTTCGCCTCGCATAAACTTCTATTGGGTTCTTTCTCTGAGAAGCGTCGCAGCACCCTAAAGATGGCCAAAGTTGTTTCTGCAGTGATCTTAATTGCTGATTATATTTTGAATAAATAATTAAAATTAATGTAACAAAGTCTTCTAGTATAAAGCTAACTAAATATGAATTTTATTGAAATGCTGTCAGTAATTATAGCTATGTTGTTTTAAGGAGATTGATATTATTTTTAGCTATGACTGTGTACCATTTAATAGGCTTGATGTTTATTTTTAGTGATTTGAATTTTGTTGTTAGATTTATTCAAAAACGAATGATTCTATTGTGATTTAATTAACATCTAAATAGATTTTAAGTTGGACGTGTTTTATTATTTAGCAAAGCTTTTGTCTCCCTTTAATAATTGTCGTATGTGAAATAAATTATTTATTAATTATTAGAATAGTTCAAAATCTTGATAAGTTTTGTTTATAGTGTGTAAATTTAATTCATGAGCCGTAAGTGGCTTGGTAATGTTATATCTTTGGCTTTATTCAAGCAAGGGTTCTTATAATTATTGTTAAATTACGGATGGGATAAGTGTGTGTATTAAAAAAACCAAATAACAATTTTATCAATTTTGGCCACAAACAAATTTTTATCTTAGATTCTGGTAGAATTGGATGGATTCTAGTGTAAGTAGAATTTATTTGTCCAGTTAGGGCTCAAACAATTCGATGTCACAAAATTAAATGTGACTATATATTATGTCTTGGTTAATTTTTTGTTTCAATTTTTCTGTAAATTACTTATCAATCAGACAGTAAACCATGGAAAAAATGTTTATTTCCTACTTTCTAAGTCAGGTTTACCTCACGTTTGCGTCTAACTTCTGTCAGCACAATAATATTCCATTCTAAATTTTCTAGGTTTATCTTCAATCTTTCCTTTTTTACATTATAGCAACAAGATTTATAGTCAAAATATGATAATCTTCGGTGCCCTATTGATTGTTAGTACTCCAGATTGGTTTTCAAATCACAGCCGCTGTCTTGATGGTGTAGTATCCATTTGGAGGCATTTTAGCTTTAATACAGCACATTCGCTACTGCGCAATCGTCTATGGATAGTGAGATATCGATTTTGGAGTATGTGGAAAGATAGTATCTCATAACTGGAGGAACGAGAAGCCAAAAGTTTGCATTGTTAGGAATACTAGTTCCTGGAGTAGATCTATTCCTTCTTGGATCATGGCAAGTATCTTCTCTGTCTAGCTTTAAGTACTCCGGACAGAACGTCGTGATCAGAGCTATAATTATGAATCTAATTTAATTTTATATTATTAATTAAAATCGTTGCGCCCCTGTAATACACAATACCTTAATTATAACCCATGAAAGTTAAGTAGGCAATTTATGTCTGTCCGTCCGTCCATATTCGAAAAGGAAGAGAGAAGCAATCTTTAAAAATATTTTACCGCATTTCGAAATAATTAATATTATGATTAGAGAGACGAGTCAGTTTAAGTATGTATGATAAATAAGTAAGGAAAAGCTGCTATAATTAAGTGTTATGCAAATATATAAATTGTCAGATTTATAATTATACATTAAATGCTTTTAGGTTCCAGTTAAAAAAAAACCGTTCCAACGTATAGTGAGTGACAAATATTATATTATCATTTTCTTGCCATGTTGTACTGGCGACTTAATCATAAGTTATTAATTCCCAATGCGAATGGATATATGATTAATTAGTAAATATATGGAGTAGTAGTTTACAATTTAATGAAACCATTAATAAATATAAATAATTTATTGTTTCCAGAAAATAAAAAATGCTTACATGACAACGTATAGTTAGTTACATACTTATACCTATACATATTACATACGGTATATGAAAGATAAAAATCGGGAAAAGTTAAAACATCCTGCTATATCATTAATAAAAAGATTAATAACATTGGCGAGCAATGAGCACGTGTTACCCCAGATGCAGGGCCGCACCAAACGAGGGTGCATAGCACCCGGTCGACAGGCCTTGGGGGGGGGGGGCAAGTAATTCTGTGGAAATATTTATTGTCTTTAAAGGGAGCATTTGACAGAATTGTGAGGGTTAAGCTATGGAAAAGAATGAAAGAAAATGACAAAGAGAAGAAGGAGGGTAATAAGAGTAATGAATGAGGGAATAAAGGTTAGAGCAAGAGTAGGAAAGCGCAGGAAAGAGTAGGAAACCAGTGTGTCAGAATGGTATGAAATAAGAGGAGAGTTGTATGTCACAAAAAACAATTCGACCACAAGCAGCTGTATGTTTACATATTTATCAATGCATATAATATTATTACCTAAACAACAGGCGTCATCTATCGCCGAATGTAAAGCGCTGTAGGCACCCAATAATGCAGAAATCTGCATTACCACCCCGCTTTTCAAAATTTGGCACTATGTTAAATACATAACCTCACGAAATATGTCTATTTACATTCAACACGGCGAAGTTAAACGAACTATGAGCCCCCAAACAGACCCCCGGTGTGAGAATATCATATGTAAATCGGAAATGGAATGCAGACCTTATCGATATCATAGTATCGCCATTTTTCATCATACTTGTTCAGTAAGGTACCAGGCATTCGCCAATATTTTAATGTATTTTAGTATATACGTGAGGTGAATGCACCGCTAATATAGCATACCCAATTTTGGTCGACCCATACTTTGCTGCCAGCTTTGAGAAATTCACCAATATTTAAATCCATTATATGGAAAAAGGTAACGAGATGTTGGATATATAGTGAACAATAGTGAGCAAAAAGCTGGTGTACCTACCAAGAATGCCGGGTAGCCGTCGCACTTTCCTTCTAAGAGTGCAATTATTACGGTAAACTGACAATGTTCTTAATACTGAACACAAAACTAAAGTAACTTCTAAAGTTTTACCGAGTTTAAACAAATCAGTTTTATCAAATCACGACTTCTACGAAAAATGCACCGCCAGAGAGCAATTTTAGTTATTCTACAACGTTTATCCCGATACCTTATTTTAAACTCTTATCCCAATAGGGTAAGGTTACCTGAGGGACAGCTTAGAAGCTAGGAAATTTGAGTAGAGTGGCTACGTGGAATAGGGGTGCTCAACGAGTAGGGAAACTGCATATTATAAATTCTGAGATTGGACATATAAATATGTGGCACCTGACAAACTTGATTGAACGGCAATCGCCATTTTAAAAGTGATGAATTTACTGTGTACTACTCAGGTGTAGAGTATAGAACAATTCACGGAGTGGGGTTTATAGTTCACGAGAACATTAACATGTCTGTGCTTGGCTATTAAACGATAAATGCTCGTCTACTAAAACTAGGCATAAATGGGAAACCTTGCAAACCTATAAATTATTCAGGTATATGCACCTACGTGTGACTCTCCAGATGAGGAAGTCGAAGTGATATACAAGCAACTAGAGACAATACTAGTAACATACCCTCAAATGAAATCCCAATCATTATGGGAGATTGTAAAGTCAAAATTGGAGCTTTTGTTACGTTAAAAATTGTGCCAAGGGATTGTGTGAACCCTAACTAGATAAATAAGTTCTACTTCCAGTTAAAAGCCATTCAATCCGACCGGAATCAAAGTAATAATTAAGTTAGAACGTAGCTAGAGTGTGTTAATTATTATTATGGGGATTGATAAAATATCCACACTCATCTATCTATAGTCAAAACTAGACAAGAATTATTGTAGCCCATAATTGATTAAAGATTTAACTTAAATATAGCAACTGCGGCCCATTAATATAGTAAGTGCTGAATTTAATTAAATAAACTGTAAATGATTTTTAACCAATCTATTTATACTAAATAATTTATCACACAAAAAATCAAAAGAAATCTATTGACAAGAAAATAATTTGCTTTTGATAAAATCAAATATCAAAATTCATATGACTCCAAACGAAGATCATCAAGCAGGTGCATAGTCAAAGGAGAGATTAAAATACAACTTAAAAAGAATATAGCGATACTTACAACGTATTTAGTTAACGTTATCGTAATTGACGAATTATTACATTAATTAGGATTTATTTATTAAAGCAAAATCACATTAGTTTCTTAAAGAAAAATAATAATTATTTTATTCACAGTTAAATTATAATTATTTGTTTAAAATAAAATCAAAATACGTAGACGTGTTTTTAATTCCTTTTAAAATATATAATAAAATTAATATGTACTCACATGTGTACCCCTCACATAATTGTGAACATGAAAAATCGTGTTTTCGAAAAGTAATGAAACTAATAAGTCAAAACGAAACGCACTGAGAGAATAACATAATGACAGTAATTTTAATAAATTTTTCACTTATTTTGTTATGAATTATGCTAACCTCTATTGGGATTATCTTATGTAATCTAAAATGATTGTTCTCACTCTTACTTATTCACCGTTCATTTAATAAATTATTTTTTCAATGAGCTCTCTCTCTCTCTCTCTCTCTCTCTCTCTCTAACTCATTAACTGAAAACCGTGCTGCACAGGAATGTACCTCCGTTCTCTCTTAACCCCCAATCTTCTACTTAACGGAAAGGTTTCCTTCCAGCCCCGCGGAGGTCTTAATCGCGTGCGCGTCTTTAATAATTCTCGTGAATAATTCAAATGTTTAAAGATCGTTACATTAGAAATTAAGAAGAAGTGAAGATATTTAACATTAGAAAGTTAGGTCTGGAAAGACAAAATGATAGAGGCATAGTGTAATCGTATTGTGGGCAGGAGGGGTAAGGCGAGGGGTGAGGAGCATTTCCGAATGAAAAATGCATTTAACGACGTAATCCTACTTACTAATTCATTTCATTACTTCACTCATGCATTCTGTTACTAATTCACCCAATCGATTGTTGTATCTGACATGTCCAGGCAGGTCTCAGCTTGCGCCACTTCAATTTTAGTAACGACGTACCCACGATTGCAGGTTAGTAGAGGAGGCATGAAAATTTACAATTACGGCAAACTCTGTACTAGAACATGATAATTTGTAAGTGTAACAAAATTTTTTTACATAAGAAAGGTTTCAACTTGTAAGAAATAAAAACAATAATAAAATGTTTAATATCTTAATTATTTGCAACAATTTAGAGTTTTTTAATGAAAATGAGACATTTTCAATTTATACATGTACACGTAACACAGAGTTTGGTTTCCAGCGTTTAAATGAAACGAATGTGGTGCTAGGATTTTTACAACGAGTAGGTGGTTACTGTCCGCATGCACTAATTGACATTGATGTATATTCCAAAATTTGCATAGCTCACATGTGAGTTTTTCCAGTACAGTGAATAATACGTTTCTCATTCCATTACTAATTATACAAACAAGATAACCCTGTGACTATATGTGAATATTCGTATATACAGGGGTTGAAAACATAGACATCATAATTTCTAGATAAATTATAGAAACCTACATTTAAAAGTTTTAATATTTTGAACTTTTGTTTAATACAGTCTTGATAGCTTTATGGTCTTGTACTAAATATTTAGCTACAAATTCAAAATATATAAATTTCATGTAACTAATAGGTTATTGTTAGCTATTTTATGACCAGTCTCAGTACCACAAAACCGTTGAAGAACACCTCATGTTGCGTATCATTTAAAAGAAAATCGGGAGTGATATGTAATGTACAAAAATATGTTCCTACAAATCTTTTAGTCTTAGCAACTTACATCGCTTACAATTAAAGGATATCCCGACACATAAATAAAACAAATTTGAGAAAAAGGCTGCAAATATCGTAAAAGTACAAATACCCTGTATATGGTCAAGTCTTCATTTGATTAAGAATTATGTGGAATAATAACAAAAGTATTCTTAAGCAAGCTTTAAACAAGCTTTACTTTTATCTTTCATCCGCAACAGTTCCGGAGAGATCGCAAAAAATAATTTCCGCTTTAGAAGTGGTAAGGTGTGCCTGCTATAATCAAATACAAGTGTAAAACTTTTCGGGCGCCTATGAGGTCTTGAATGAGCTTTTGCAAAAATCAAACTGACTGATTACTTCCATTTTGTAACAGTGCAGCTCAGACTTTCTACAGGCCTGGCAGCAACAACAATAACCTGACTCGTATAATTCATTTGACTTGAACTATTCAAGTTACTTATATGATTTATGAGCACTATGTTACATATATGATTTAGATCACCCAATACATGCAATAAAATCTGGGCGCCCAACAAATTAAATCCTCTAGGAGCAAATTGAATACATTTTGAAGGTAATTTACACGAATTCATTAATATTTGATTTCTACAAGTTTATTTGCGTTATGCAGAGAGTTATTTGTATTAAATTTCTACTAAATAACTATTTATATAACTAATTCAAATAATACGCAAAATTATCATTTTTCTGGAATAATCTTTATTTATTCCTCAATGTTAATTTTGTTGCCTTAAAAATACTCCCCGTTGGACATAATACACTTTTCCAAGTCTGAAATTCAAATTTCGATATGGCGTTTAATTAAGTTAGTGATTCTAATTTGATCTTGTGAATATCGGCAAAACGTCGTCTTTTTTCATCTTTCAGAATAGAAAAACGTCACAGGGTGCCATATCGAGAGAATGGGCTGGATGCGGAAACATAACAGTATAGTTTTCTTGCCAAAAATTCACGAACAAGCAACAAAGTGCGCACAGTTGCATTATTGTGGTGCAATCGCCCGGAGTTATCTCGCTATAAATGTTGACGTTTGCTTTGGATGGTTTTATGTAGACGGCGTAAAACTTCTATTTAGTACTCTTTATTGACCGTAAAGAATCCTAGAATCCTAGATTGGAGACCACGAATGGATGCACAACGTAGCAGGGGACGCCCAGCAACAAGATGGTCCGACGACATCAAGAGGATTGAACAAATTGGATGAACGCAGCTCAAGACCGTCGGAAATGGAAAAGTTTACGGGAGGCCTGTGTCCAGCAGTGGACGCAGTTGGCTGTGTGATGATTGACCGTATGACCAAGTGGCAAGAACTCATGGTACACTATGCCATTGAAGTCGAACGTCATATCCATACACCAATGTTTCGTCACCGCTTCCAGTTAATTTGAGGAATTCTGGATTGTCGTTGATTTTATTAAGCAGCTCCTGAACAGCGTCCATTCGGCACCGTTTTTGATCGAATATCAACAATTTGGGAACATAACTATTTTCTTATATTCGATGTTATTATCAGTTATTGATGTGAACACCCAGGAGGCTCGTCATCTTCAACATCTTTGCGGCCTTCTTGGAAATGCTTGTACCATTTATAAACGGTTGTTTTATTCATAGAAGAGTTATCAAGAGCAACATTTACCATGTCCAGCACTCTGCTGCACTATATTTTATTCTTAACACAAAATTTACTGTAAATCTTTTGTTCCATTTTTTTTCGCACATGAAAAATGCTCGTGACACCAAAACACAAGTAACTTTATTGACAGCTAGCAATGAACTAAATAACTACTATGCCCGCAGTTATCAATATATGTTTGGGAAAATATATACCAGCAAAACAACAATTTGACTTCTATAACTTGCACAATTTGATAATTCCTCGTATTATCTGATCATACCTCGTAGACATTCGAGACTTTTAAACTATCGGAGTAGAATTTGTTTGCTACTTCTATATCCCAACGTTTCCTGTACTTTGTGCACATAAATATCTAGATATTTAAATTTTACATTAATTTGGAAAACTAAATTATGTAAGAACGGAGAACAGAGAAATAGATGTTTTTCTAGAATAAAGAGCAGTTCAGGAAATGGTCGTATTGAACATATTTTTTGTACTTTTAATACTTATGTCATCAAAATTATTTGAGATAAGCTAAATTTTATGAAAATGTTTTAGTTCTTTCCGTATTATTTTCTATCAATCTAGTTATTATTATTATCACCAAGGGCTGTCATACCGCTCCATAGCACTACAACCAAACGGCTTATTGGACTTTCCGTGACTTTCCGTATCAGTCTCAATATTTCCGGATGAGAGCGTTTTTGTACGAATTCAAATTTAATTTTCCTTGCTCCAAATAGATCTCTCCTTTTAGATGCCAAAGCTTCACACTCCCATGCTGTCTTGGTGTCCTCCAGGCACACTCTACTCCGGCAGTGCGATGGCCACTTCTCTTTATATGTATCCTTAGAGATGTGTGTCCTGTTAGCTCGCAGTTATCAATTTGATTTTAGTTTTAGTAAATCTAAAATTTTGTTCTTATATGGCTTTCCTATACAACGTATTGATTTTCTATGATTTTTCCTAGTAGTCTATGTGTTCTTGATTAGTCCAGTTTCTTTTAGCTTCTCTCATGGAACTAGTTGGAATTCCCAGAGGCGGTTCTGGATCAATGAATAGTCTGCTGGGTGCTTTCCTTTCTTTGCTAGTGCCATCAGCTATCTCGTTGCTTACAATGCCCCTATGCCCTGGTGTCCATATCAGTGTAACTGAGTTGGTCATAGCCCTGAGTTGGTCATTCGGCTTGAAAGATTGTGTCAAATGTGTCTAAAGGATAGAACGTTCTGCATTTCGGTCGTTTTCCGTATATTCCTGCTCCCGCATTTCCAGAAGCCCTTGAACCATCTGTGAAACAGACTAGAGCAGATTCCGGAAAGCTAGGAGGAGGGTCTTCTCTCCAAAAACCTGAGTCTATGATGACCTTATAGTTTCGGTATATATTGTAGACTCAAGATATACTGTCCGATTTCATTTCGAGTATTTCATCCCCTGTAGTCTTAGTGTCTATTTGCTTTACCAAATTCGGTCCGTTAGTTTTTAGCCGATGGAGTACGGCTTCTGCCTCTGCTTATATGATCAATACTAGTGGCGGAAGATCTAGCAGCAATTCAAGCGCCGCCGTTGGAGTCGTTTTTAGTTCCTGTTAGCAAGGCATTCCGTTCTCTGTATAGAGGACAGTTTCTACTCTGTCTTGGCCTGGAGTGGCTTTTTCCACCACACCAGTGCTCCGCATGTTATGGATAGCCTAATACCTGATTTATACAGCTAGTGCACCAAGCAGGACTTCGCTCCAATGCTTTCTCGTACATATGTCTTATAACTGCGAAAATTATAACCGTTCTGTCTATTATTCTATCAATTTGCAGGTTCCAAGTGAGTTTGGAATCAAGTATGACTCCAAGGTACTTTACTTCCTCCTGCTTAACTTCCTCCTACTTTACTTCCTTCTACTTAAAATTTGTGAAGTTTTGTAAATGTTGTTTTTCATTTTTATTGTCATCAGGACCAACGTTCCTCATGACAATAAAAATGGGATGGGAACATTTTTTTTGTTCTTTTAAAATAGTTTTCTTAAAACATAAAGTTCAATTCAGGTAATAAAGTTCAATTCAATTCAATCTTCAATGCAGAAACATATCAAGTTGTTTTGATAGCTGAATTCTAGTGATTAAAATAATGCTGAATATGCGTCTGTCTGACTTCCATAAAGTAAAGCACTTTAAAAAACTTTTTAGATTATATTAAATGCAAGATCACATAACACAATGATTAAAAGCATTAACGTATCAATATACGCAAATATATAAAACAATTAGATAATGTGTTAACAGACATAATTGCAAAATAACTCATAAAAGACATTTGTAAGAGCACTATAATCAAATGCAATAAAGTGCATCAATCACGTTTGCTTACATTTGTTGTTTAGTGTCATAATATTGCAAAGAAAAAGTCTAGCATAATTTACGATCTACGATGAAATTCATTTGATGAGCTAAGATATTTTAATGACGTAAGGCAGAGGTCCCAAATCTGTTTAACCAGCAGAGGTTCTTTTGAGACCGAATATCTGACCTTGACCTTGATTGTTGACTTTTTACTTGTTTTTGTAGAGGAGAATTGGATTATTGTTTTGTAGAGGAGAAGTTTTTGTTGAGAGTGAAGTTGTAGGAGAAGTTGTAGAGGAGAGTGTTTTTTTGCAAAAGTGTGCTGCGTTTGTTCATAAGCCGGTAAAATATTCCTGTGATGTTTCTTACTTTGGCTGCTGTATCGGTTATGTGGTTAGGTCAGGTTAGGCATATGCCCCAAGTTATTCCTAAGTTTGTTGGCTGGTGCTTTTTTGCGTCTTGTGAAAAATATAATTTATGTTTTTTTTAGTACTAATTTATAGGCTCCTCTTGTTGAACCAAAATTCTAGGAGTTGCTAAGTCTTGCAGTCTTTTTGTGATTAGTTTTAGGTTGGGCGAAGTTGTGTACACTGCTGTATCGTCAGCATACATTCCTAACTCTGTGTTTGGGATATCGTTGAGAACTATTGAAAATAATTTCGGCGATTAAATAAATCGGCCTCTGTGGTGCTCCGGATAAAATTTGTCTGATAGTGAATCTCTCTAGATTTATTTTGGCACAAAAACTTCTGTTGGTGAGGCAGGATTTTAGTAACTGGCATAGTTCCGTTAGCCAACCATTTTGGAATAACTTGTATATTATTCCCTCATGTCATACCTTATCGAATGCTTTAGGACTATCTAATAGTAGGATTCCGGTAGCAACTCGCCGCTGTCATCCTGTCGCCGTCAACTCACCGCTGGGATAACTCGCGCCAACAATTCCGCCGATAAAATACCTGTCAAAAGATGAAGTCAACAAGTCGCCTTATGGCACAACTAAAATCGATTACTTCTAATACAATGTTAATAGCCTTAATAAATACTAGCGCTAATAGATATTTTTTTGTTTTTGATGTTTTTTTTTAAGTATTATTGATCTATTTATCGCACACAGTCACACACACACACACACACACACACACACACACGCGCGCGCAAAATTAGAGCGATACCTCTTAAATACTCAATAAAATTCTTTCATCTGAATCTTTGTATCGTTTCAATATTAGTGGTGGATTATGTCCAGCAATCAATCGCGCATAAAATAAATCACGTCCATGTGTATTCTTTTTAGAGCATCTATAAACTTCCAGATGGTCGGATGATTCATGCCCAGTTCAACTTGCAGTCGACGATGGGCGTCTTCAGCGAAGTATGGGCCTATTATATACGTTCCATGTTTCGGGTGCAAAATTCTGCATTTGTATTGTAATTTTTAAGTAGACCCAACGAAAACATGTTTTTTTCATACTCTGCGTCAAGTGGAAAAAACATCCTTGTATATGCGCGTTTGGAAACACTTCTGCAATACTTTTAAAAAGGGCCGATTCCAAATCGCATGAAACTGAAGTAGATTCCAGTTCGAGTTGTATATCCTTAATTGCACGAAATAGCTTTTCATATGTTGCACGCTGCTTGTTGGGCATAAAACATTGGATGCACTCCACCATGCTTCTTAAGTAGTATGACAAACACTTGACAAAATAATGTAGGCGATATTTTGAAGGTATCGCAATTATTGAAAGTCTGGAGATTTTCTTCCTTACTAAAAATTTAAATTCTATCGGACTCTGGGCCACTATCAAATAGTAAAAAAATTTCTTCAATTCCTGCGGCTATTTTAATTATTTTATACGTGTCCGAAACTATTAGCGTTCTTAAATCGCTTGGATTAGGCGGAGCGGACATAATTTCGTTACGTTTTCTTCTCACAATTCTCTTCAGAGCATCTTAGAGTGTTTAGGCAAAGCACCTTGACAAGCAATCCTCAAATTTTCCGTAGAAGAATTTATCACTTGTTTCTAAATTCGAAGCAGCTCGTCGCTTAATATTACCGATAACCTTATCAGCTTTGATTTTAGCTGCATTCGCCTCATGACAGTGGCCATTGACCGCATGAACACCCTTCCTTTCCCGAACATGAATTCTGCCTTTGCACTCTCCTCTTCGTTTACAACGCCAGAATTCCGTAAAACCATCTTTCGAGACTTTATCTAACACATAAATGAAACCTTCACTCACGAAATTACTTTCGTGGCGTTGCAATATTACACTTGTTGCTTCCATGGCTGATTGTTTCTACCTGAATAATATGCACATTAATAATATAAGCTGCAGTACTTCTATTATACCTCGTAACTTAACTATTAGGACACAGGTAATCTCGCACCCATAACTATTAGCACAGGTAGTTCGGCGTTGTATTCTATGGCATAAGATATTTGAGATAAAGTTTGAAGGCATTGTTTTCCATATTGTTTTCAGTTAAAGAAATTCAGTAAAGAAATTTATTTTAAAAACATTAGTATAAGATGCAATACTTCTATTATACCGTTTAACATAACTATTAGGACACAGGTAATCTTCAGTAAAGAAATCTAAAGTTTTTTTTACTTAGTGCCTTGAAATTGAAAAAGAAAATTGAAATCCCAATCTCTTTCTATTTTTGGAAAAATTAGAAAGCGGCAAGTTATCCTGGAGACGAGTGGACGGTGGCGAGATGTCCCCGCGGCGAGATGACGGCGATGAGATGACAGCGGCGAGTTGTCCGTATACGTTCCAGTAGATTTGGATTCGTTGCAACATTTGGTGATGTGTTCGACAACTCTGGGGAGCTAGTCGGTAGTAGCGTGATTGGTCGAAAGTCGTATCGGATCCGGAAATCCCGGTGTCCGGTACGGAGACACCGGGGATTTCATTGGCCCTGGTCACGGTTTCATTGGCCCCGGCCGCAAGCTACGGTCCGCGATTTGAGTCAGACAATTTTCACGATTAAAAATGTGACATGGAACAGACTGCTATTTCTTGCAGAAACATGCCTAATTCATTCGGGATTTAAAATTAAAAACATCCTACTTAAATGAGAATTTGAGTATAGAAACGTCACGCCTCCGCCGCCGGGAAAAATCTTTCCGACAGACTAAAAACAAAGCGATGACGTAAATTATAAAATTTATGTGTTCCAGAAAGGAGGCACCGCTATTGGTCAATTAGCAATTGATAATACAACGCTTTATTTCAGTGTATTTGTGACTATATCTATTTAATTGGTAATAGATACTGTAACAAACCTTGCTACGAGACATAAATTATATAGATTAAATAAATAAATAATGTAAAAGTACTATACTGGGACAAAGCCAGTTATTAAATTTAAACGCATTTATAGTAAATAAGAATTATTCATTCCGATTAAAAATGTAAACAAGATTCCTGTCGCTGCTAGATAAAACGTATTGGAATAAAGTCATCGCTCAGGACGTATGAGAGTAGGGATATTTAGTCACCTATCTAATTGCATGAATAAGAGAGAGAGGTAGCTGCCGCTTGCTTTACTGGCCTGTGTTGAGTGTGCGCCACTGCTATGCCCTTTTAACTATGTATTACAATACATATGACTTATGCATGTTAGATGTGTGTATGTGTGCGTGCGTGTGTATGTGGAAGTCTTCATAAGTTGGCTGGCGCCCTATATAATAAATTCCATATCATTGCTGCTTACTGCTGCTGCCACTGACTGCTGTGTCCTATTGTAACCCGTGGGAAAGCCGCTAAGAGTGGACTTATGAAATATATTACGTCGTCATCTAGAGAAGGGTTGATACCGTGATTTATATAGGATTGTATGAGTTAGACCGTGTCATAAATATCGTGTGGTTGACTACGTACGACCCGTATAACGGAGCAAAACTTCTGTGGAGGCTCACATATATAAATACTGCGTATTTGCATAGAAACATTTAGTTGTGAACTCAAAGACAGAGGCCGTCCACCAGCAACAGCAGCCAGCATGAACAGAACGACCAGCCAAGGCATCCAAATCCAGCCGACGCAAAAGCCGCACGACAGCCGCTGGGATAATAATATATTTGGTGAGCGAATTTTTATACAATATACTGATTCATTGAATTGCATGTACTTTCAATAGCTTTATATCTCTTCACCATCATACAAACGTACTTGCTATACACTGGGGCATGCAATGCTAACTTACGTTCACGGGATTAGTATTGGGCCCTCAGGTGAGCTAGCCGAAAAAACATTTGAAAGCTGCATTCATCGCACTCAAACCGATTTTTTATGTTCCATATCAATTCAGGAGTTGTGAGCATGAATCCATGAATTAATTGAGATTAAATTATAATTAATTCCAAATAAAATCATGATCAAATTAAAGTGCTCGGCTCGGATTAGGCAAGCGAACACTATGCCGCGAAAATTGCCTTCAACAAGGGCGATTTCTTAATGTCCTCCGCTGCGTACCTCTTTCTAATTCTCACTCGCTATCTACGAAGCACAGTGTCCTTTAATTAATCATGGCGACAAATCGCTACGATAGGAACTGGAAAGAAGCGCTAGGAACCGATGGAAGACGGAATTTGGCTGTTTACAAAGCTCATACAACTAGAGACGAACAAGTTTATTCTATGCATCTACCGTTCGAAGATATTGGAATTCGTGTCACTAATCAATACTATAATTTTAACAATAATGAATTAATTGGTCCCTGTTTAATTTACCTAATAATTATGTAGTCTGTTTAATTTGACATCTATTATTACCTTTAAATATTTATACTTTTTGCAACTAATTTAATTAGACAATAACTAATTGAGTTAACTAATTAAGTTAGACAATAATGTTTAAATAACTAACACATTTACTACAATTTTGGTAATATGACTATTGAATAGTTAAAGTACACAAGGTATCTACAATAGAACTAATCGAATTGAGTACTTTAAATTTTTTATCATGTTACAATAATGTTGACCTAAAGTAATATATTTCTATATAATAGCCTCCCAAATTTCCTCCTTCCAATTTGTTGATTTTGTTTTCTTTATGCATTAGAGTTACTACAATGAAGATAATTATAATGATTTCATTTAATAAATAAACTTTTAACCAATAATAGAAGGTCAATATTTTGAGTTTCGAATACAATAGAAATATTATGTAAAATAAGTGTAAATCAGTCCTGAAGAGGATCCCGAATTCTGAGATCGAAACGTCAACGATATTGTTAAACAACTGTATATCAAGAAAATTGACCAACAATAAATTAAGTCAAAAGATGCTGGAGATTTTATTCATTTTAACAAATATAAACTTTTGCGAAAATAATGTAACAATGCAATGATGCCATCTAGTGATCGTTTGTCAAAGCCAACCCTCGTAGATTTATTCCTTTGCAATAAAAGCGTCTTAAATTTATATAGAACAAGCTATGATTCAAGTCGGCTAATAACCCACGTATTTAAACCAAATACATAATTAAAATTCGTAAATATTACTGATGATTTATGTAAAATTAAAAGTGACATATAAAACGCACTGAAGAGGTGTATTTTAATGAAAAATCCTGCAATAAATGTCACATGAAATGCGTTTAGTATCCATGTGAATATACATCATGCTGGGTAAATAGCAATTAAATTCATCAGAATGAATAGAAGTTTTTTGTGTTTCTTGTTGGCATTATTTGTACTATTGTAAGAAATATAAAGCAACAACAATAACATAATTAATATTGAAACACATAAAAGCTTTTATCTACTTGCTGTCTCAATAACGGTTGTCTTTTATAAGACTTATGTCCAGTCGAAGGAATAATGATGATTTATTAACTAAGGCCTTCATAACTAATTTTATGCTTATAATCAGTTTCCGTCGAATTTCAACTTTTTGTTGACTTAACAAAGACTTTTGACACAATTAAACCATGGTCTTCTACTCCCTAAATTATGTCGATACGGAATTCGTGGACTTGTGTTGAAGTGGTTCACTTCCTATTTGGATGGGCGATCACAAAAAACAATTTTCAATTTATATTCTAATAGTTTCAATCAATTCTCAATCATTTTTTTGAGAACAGTATGTTGTAGTAGATAATGGGGTACCCCAGGGTTCCATCCCCAGAGAAACACTTTTCATTGTATTCGCAAATGATTTAGAATACTTTATATCCTTGTAAATTTAGTATAACTGGAAAATCAGAAAATGAGGTTTCTCATCGGCTGGTAATTACTTCTAATTTGATACTACAGTGGTCAAATTGCAATATGTTGAAAATGAATAAAGAGGAATCAAGTAATGTTTTTAAAAGTGATCGTGGACACAGTGACGTGACACTCTACTGTAGCTATGGATTAGTTAAATCAGCCGCTTGGGTGTATATGTTGATCAAAATTTCAAATGGTACTCTCAAATTGATGCCGTGTGCACAAACTCGAGTAAGGAAGAGTACTCATTGAAAGTAGCCTCTTTTCATTGTAGCTTATATATACTCAAGTTGTTGTACTTCGGTAATTTTTACTGCATAGTGTGTTATGTTTTGTGGTAGAGTATTTACTTAACAAAACAGAGCTATACGTACTATTTTCTCTCTGAGAAATCTGCTTATACTGAGGGAAAAAATAGATTTTGTGGAAAAATGTTGTTGCCGGATTTTTGTAAAGTTCAACGCTTCGAATTGCTTTGTTTAATTTTTGTTAATAGAGCACAATAAAAAAACCTAGTTGCGATTTTGGAGAAAGTGTAATATGAAGAAAAGGCTTGTGTAATATGATTTAAGGAAATGCTCATAACTTCCGATTGAGTGCGTTACTCTAAAATAATAAATCAATAGTTTGTGTACAGCAGCAATATCTGTAAGTAACTAGTTTAACATTTCTTTGATGTTACTTAACAAATCATAAAGTCACTTTTATTCATGTGTTGATTTATTTTATTAATTGCAGAGCGTTGATTATTTTATTTTATATATGGGAAGGAATGAGCATGTTATGAGATTGTAAGAGAACATTTTTAACGACCAATACAATTTAATTAAGTTTACTGTTTAATTTCTGCTGCCTGAATTATTAAGGCTAATGGTTTTCGTTAAGGATTGATGTTACCAGAAATTACTCAGCCACGAAAGGCACAATTAAATCTAAACGACAGGTCCAACTTAGCGATGGTCCGGCTTAGTGTTTTATTCTAAATGAAGTGGAACTAACTAGGGGATTTATATTAGAACGTCCCGTATCAATTATTAAATTAATAACTTTGCTAGCTAAACTAATGTAGTATCTTATAGAATAACGAAGGAGTTTAGGTACTTATTATTGTGAACCGGGGTTTGCCACGCTTGGCTATATAAAAGTCCCCTCACGCCTATGTCACGTCGGAGAGAACAACCCTCCGCCCTAAAAAATATGTGACAATATATTTATTGCAGATATTTAAAAATTCCAGTTTGCTGATAACACCGCGGTAGTGTGCTAAAGTGTTTGCAGCGCTAAAATGTTTGCAGGACTGTTTCCGAAGACGGAAAATAAAAATCAATGCAAGCAAGACTCAAATAATGTATTTCGACAAAAAGCGTCAAAAAAGGACGTAATCAAATTCATGGGAGTCACATTCGACAAGAGTTTAAGTTTTATACAATACGTAAAAAACAGAGGAAATGTTGCAATAAATACAGCGAACAGGTTATATGGAATGCTGGAAAGGGCTAGCAAAGTACCACAATTAATGTATGGGAATAAATCCGAAAACACAAAAGAGAGAGAGGACATATATTACAACAAAATGCTCAGAAAGATAGTAGATGCACCATACTATCTTAGAAATAAGAACTTAAGAGGAATTTAAGAGGAGAACTTAAGAAGAGCTACCGGATCTTATATTGGAAGCCGCTGAAAACGGAGGTGAAATGATTGATGGATTAAAGCAGCACCCGGACAACAAATTCCGTAGGATGGCAGAATTGACGGAAGAGGAGTATTATTAGCAATAATACAAACTAAATCTTGTACACCCGCTGAGTACAAGATCAAACATGCAGAGCATATATTTCGGATCATTCAAACAATAGTCGGAAAAAGGAAGAAATTAAAAAAGAACCAAAGTCATTGTTTTCAAACAAAAATCGGAATCTATACGGCAGATCGGGTACTTCTCGAACTATCTTCGTATATTTTCAGTCAAAAAGTACTGTTCTTGTACTGAAATATACCTTTTTTATAGTAAATCTATTAGATTAGTACTGAATTTTATGATTTTGTGAATTCAGTAGAAGTCTACTGAAACTGCACCCATGTCACGAATTTCTAACACTTGCTAGTCAATCAAAATCTCGAAATCGAACATTTTCTTGAATTCTAGATCTTTCACATTTACATATGTTTTATGTGCAACATACTTGTATACAAATGATTCAAATATATTAAATGTTTTAATAATTTAGATAAATTAATTCCTTAAAATTATATATCGACGGTTACACACATTGATATACAATTGTTAAAATATTTATATCTGAAATTACGCATTTTGCTAAGATAAAATCCAATGAGAACACGCACAGCTTTCATGATCATCGTGAAGACAAATTATTGCAATTTTTCTTACACAAAATAAGAATAGAGGAACAAAGCAAGCAAAAAAAAAGATGGGCCTTTTCCTCGTATTCCTTTTATGCCAGTCAGAATGAAAACTAATAACATCTATTAAATTTATGTACGTCGATTTTTCCTATCCCGTACTCCAAAATGTGCTGAAAACGGTAGAACGTTGAAATCTTGCTTCTAACAATATTAAGCTACCAAAATTACTTGGCGTTGCTTCTCTTCCTCTTATATCCTCCATAATCTTATAGTAATGAAATGCATTCAATTTATCAACAAGATGCTTGCTTGACATAAATAAATTTTTCGAATAATATTTTGTAGGCAATGACTCATATCTATGACTTGAGGATTTTACGATTAATCCAAAGAAACATGTCTCTAAAATATGACTAAAACATTCTCCATTTCTGGAGAAAATTAGAGCTTTTACACAGTTTACATAAATATTTTTCGTATTGTGGCTTTAGGAATTCCATACACTCTACTACACTTGTTTTAGCCCTAATATCTATATGTATAAGCTGCAATTGCTATTTGTAATTCCTTTTCAGGCCACTTTCCATATTGACCTTTTTGATTCATTTTTGGTCTAAAACATGAAATAGCTCCGGGAAGTAAAGTATCTTGGAGTAATATTCATTCCAAACTTACTTGGAACCTGCAAATTGATAGAATAATAGACAGAACGGTTATAACTTTTTCAGTTATACAAGCTGAACTGGTTGTACAAGTCGATTCTTAGACTACCCATAACTTACGGAGCACTGGTGTTGTGGAAAAAATGCTCCAGGCTAAGACAAGGCAGAAACTGTCCTCCATACAGATAAGTGCGTGCTTGGTAATAGACCAAATTTGGCACCTAAATTAGAGTGGATGATATACTAGAAACGAAATCGTACTGTATATCTCTAGTCTATAATATACACAGAAACTATGACCTCAACATAGTCTCAGGTTTGTGGAGAGAAAACCCTCCTATCTTTCCGAAATCTGGTTTAGTTTGGTCCACAGACGGTTCAAGGGCTTCTGGAAATGCGGGAGCAGAAATATATGGAGAATGGCCGAAATGCAAAATGTTCAGCCCGTTAGGCGGATTCAGGCCGAAAATATACAATCCTTCACTGGAAACACAAAAACAATGAAAGGAAATATAACAGATCAAGGATTTTTATAATAAGCGACAGTCAAAAGCGACTCCAAGTGCTTAATAACGCCTAAAAGGCGTCTGGATTGACGAACGAATGCATCAATGTACTGTACAGACTGACTATGATCAACTCGGTTACACTGATATGGGCATCAGGACACAGGGGCATTGTTGGCAACGAAATAGTTTTTTTTTCTTCAAAGAATCAATCTAGCGCACAGTTACGAAGCCGAAGCCGCCTCTGGGAATACCTACTAGTTCCATCAGAGAAACAATAGGAAACCCGACCATTCAAAAACACATAGACTGCTAGGCAAAATCAGCAGGAAATCAACAAAGTAACTACTTTCTAGTGAAACCATATAACGACAAATCCTCAAATTTGCCGAAACTTGGCAGGAAGAACACCAAAATGATAACTGGCGTGTTAACAGGACACATGCCTCTGAGGGTACATATGAAGAAAATTTCATTTATACACTGTTGAGTTAGCGTTGAAATTGTCTGAACGAAAGCCAAATATCAATAAAAAATGTTTTGTTGATATACTTTTTTGAAGCAAGAAACAAATATGTCCTGGTACGATACACTAAAATAAATACACTTCACATTAGTAAAGTTATAAAAAATTTACTTTATCTAACCGAGACTCAAAGTTTCAAACAGATACGACAAGTAGTTTATACACAATTAATTATTAAACTTGACAAGTCACTATAAAAACAAATTTTAACCCAGAATATTTTCGCATAATCATTCTTTTTTATAACTTTTTGAGAGGAGTATCTCGACAGCATGATGTAGCCGAAGTATATTGGCACGCTTGGTTTGGATCGTGACTAGGGGTGCTCAAAAGTAGAGATAATTTAATTATTCCTTATATGATTAAGAATATCTAACTCAAAACTTTCTACAAACGATATTTAAATTTCTGTGTTTTTTCACATTCCTTTGGTTCCCAACTAAATGGATTTATTTAATATCACTCAGGAACGAAAATGTAGATGATGTGCGCTAACTGATTAACAAGATGTGAAGTAAAAATTGCAAATTGCATAACGCATTGTTAAAAGAGACTTAGTTTCTCGATGAATTCAACATTTTGTTTTTATTGAGGAGCAAGAAAAACGTCTCGCGTGAATTAGTGCGGAAAGCCTTTGAGAGTATTCAATAAAGATAACTTAAAAATATTCGAATTGTTTCTTATGAGTTCCACAGTGTGTTTTATGGGTGTTTCAAATTGAGGAAATCTAACAAAAGTGATGCGTTTTTGAAGCGTGCCAAAGAAGACTAGCAACGATTTCATAAAAAAGCCCGACGCAATACGATTTTGTCCTGCAAAAAAAAACATTTATGTTTTAGAACGAGCAGATGCCGAATTGATGGATCATCCATTTTGTAGTTTCAACATAAAATCAAGCGAGTTTTTTACTTCACCTGAAGCCGACTCTTCGATGCCTTTAGAATGACATTTTGTCAAGTCAAGTTTAATAATCAGTTGTGTGTGGCTAAACCACATTCATGTTATTATCAAGTTTTTATTTGTATTATCAAGTTTTTAAATTTTACAATCTACAGTCTATACTATTTTGGAACTAAACCAGTGGCGACTCTAGGACCCAACACAGATATAGAATCTAGTTGTCAATGGATATTTTGTCCAAATTGTTCCATTGTTGTTCCTAGTTAGCCAACTCTATTTTGGCAGAAACTAGCTTAGAGGAGGGAGCTAAAGCCAATTTAGCAGCCCCCCTTCGTAGATCCGAAACTGAAATAAGCTAGTCTCACAATTTTTGCTGATTAACACTTCTGCACATTCTCTTCTGCCATTGATACTTTTAGAAACGATGACCGTTCCACTTCTCCTTGCTTCGTACGACCAAATATATTGAATCTAATTATAAGGCAAAAGAGTTTAGGATGGCTTCGTTCCAGTTAAAAAGTTCCAGCGAACTTTTTATCCAGCTAATAAAATCCAGCGAACTAATGTATGATAAAAATGTCATAATTTATATTCTGATGTGGAAATAATCTTCGGTTAAATTGGTGATGCGTGAAACGTCCAGCTATTAGGTGAATCTGGTGATGTTGGAGGGTAGATGGAGCGCGCAGATATTAATCGCTATCTCCGGAGATGCCCCGAAACAGTCGTCGGCGATGACTTTTTCGAGTGACGGGGTATACTCATCCTTTACCGGGTGTTGGCGACAACTATACGTCTCCAGGGGCTGTCGGCAGCAGTCGTGAGCCGGGTTGAGTCCACGGAGCTCCTTCTGGGATCGTTCGGTATTTACCAAGTAGCGTGGCGTGCGTGGGCAATATTGCTTAATGACTCGCTCTGGAGTCATTAAGCATAATGACAGTCTCGGTCATCTCGGTCGAGTTGGCGAGCTAGCTGGTGCGCGTCCTTCCTCTTCTGTCCTCTTTGTTTTCTCATTGACCGCGAAGATACACGGAAGGGAATTGAAATATGGAGGTACGAGAGCAGTGTCGTTATTAGAGGTTCAGAGGATTCAGCCGAAGAATTAAACTGTATAAATTGTATATACCTGACTTGCTGGCAAAGAAATTTTGTTACTGACTTTATTAGATTTTAATTTAATTTTTATAGACGAAAAATTTAATTATGATTGCGTTGGTGGTGCTTTACTTAGGAATGGCCAAACATATTCATGTGTGGGAAATGCTCACTCTACACGAATACCTAGCCATTTATTAGACTATTATTGCTGATAACGACGTGCGAAAGGTTCACTCTAAAGTTATCAGAACAAGACTCAAAATGCGTCTTCTTGAAACGTGCCTTCATTCGTTGCGCATTTTAAAGAACAATTTCGCTTAATATCACTGCCAAAATTCAAAGATTGATAGTGGACTCTCGAATTAGATTTTACGTGCAACCGAACAACGAGCTTTAACTCCCTTCAACTACGGACATCCATCATTCAAGGGAATGACGGTAGCAGTTTTTACATGGAAAGCATTCAACACAACATACGCTCTTTTTAAACAATAGAAAAATCTGGTTAGACGAAGATAACACCACAAAGTTCATTAAAGCCCTTAAAAGTTGTTTGTCAAAAATACGATAGTATCGAAATCTCGACTGGACGAGGTGACGCGACGTTCAATAAACTCATTAAAGTTGTTTGTTCGAAATCGGAGGTCGTAAAATCTTTAGGCCAGACAGGCGCAATGAATGCTGAGTTCATCAACCTTAATAAGACTTTTTTACTCGAAATCGGAGATCGCCAAAAGCGAAATCCTATAGGGAAAAAATGCGCGCGAAGATGAAGGCGCCATAAAAGAGAACACAACATATCTCTCTCTCGCTCTTAATATGTACCATTCTTCTTACGTTCTACATGCGATGCAAATAGATAAAAATCGCAAAAACATCTGTCTGAAGCGAAAACAGCAGCAAAATAGAAATGTGAACGTTTCGAAATGTACTTTTTCTATCTCTCTTTCTCTTCAACTTCTCTCTCTCTCAATCTCTCTCTCTCTCTCTCTCTCTCTCTGTACGCACGGATATACAGGCGTTGTGTGGTTTGCGACATGGCTCTATCTCTATTACCTCCCTCTGTGTGCAATGTGGTGCGAATGTTACTTGGTTTTCTGCATTGCCTCTATATCTCTCCTTTCTCTGTAACGCCGTTTGGTTAGCGATAGTACTCGACACCTCTCTATACGCAGAGTTCAATGACTGCTACAAAAACAAATCTAAGAGATAAAGCATCGCTAATCTTTTCGTTGTTTCAATTATTTTGTCAATTATTAAATATCAATTCTTGAATTATTTAATTATCGATTTATTTATTGATGGTTATTTCGGTTGTGTTAATTTGCTATAGATTGTTTATTGATTGTTTTATACCATTTGTCGGTTCTGTTGGAGCTTATATACATTAAGCCGATAACACTAATTAGGTGAAAATGTTCTGAAACTTTCCACAAAAAACGTTTCTATTAGTCCACGGTGAGAGAACATGTAACTACAACGTTGTACAATTTCTTCTAATAACATCGTAAGATAACTGTACACCTCATTTCCGTGTAGCCAATATTTCGCATTTTCGACATATACTGGAGGTCCAATATAGGAGGTGGTTCAATAAAGGATGTGGTCCAACTTAGACGATTCTCCTCTATATCAATTTCATGTTGTCATATAGATATCTAGATTGTTGAGCAGTGGCGGCTTGTTTAGCGATGCGGAACTGCAGCACCCACTTTCTTTTCCAGTAAAAATTAAACTTTAAATGTCTTAACGAAACCATAATGCTGTTCTGTCTTGACACAGTACTAAAAGTTATGATTAACAATTAATAATATTAGCAAGGTAAGGATAGAATTTCATTTCATTGATAAGTTAAGAAATACAACATCAAATGCACTGCATATTTCTTAGTTCCATTCCAGCAGATCTTTGCTATGCTTTGCTTAATCCACGTGCACGTGGTTATGCACACATTTTAAAGTTAAAGAGCGAGCTTGTAATAGGTACGAAGCACTGTCACCCGCGCAGTTCTAATCTGATTTTACGCGTGATAGGTGGTGTATGTTGTAGAGTTGATTACACGTTAGTATATGGTGGTGGAGCGTGTATCGTGTTTAGTATCTTCTTCTGCATGTACTTCTAGTACATTGACAACCAGCAATTGCAGCCTAATTTTATCTACTGTCGTACGGAAAAGTGTTCTCGTGCTAAGACCATACCATTCCCTCAGATTTTTCAGCCACGATGTCTTACTTCCTTCTTGATTGCGACGACCATCGATCTTCCCTTGAATTATGTTGTGAAGAAGCGCATATTTGTTATTACGCATTGTATAGCCGATAGCCGAAATACTCCAATTTCCGCTTCTTGACTGATTTGGGTATCTCGGTCTGTTTTCCCAATTGTGTAAGCACCTCAGCATTGGTTCTATGCGCCATCCAGGAAATCCTTAGCATTCTTCTGTACGTCCACATTTCAAAGGCTTCAAGACGTTTACACATATCATTAGTAAGCGTCCATGCTTCTATACCATACAAAAGTACACTGAACACGTAACAACTCAGCAATCTTAAGCGAAGTGTTATCGTAAGGACACGACTTGTCCGTGCTGCTTTCATTTTTATAAACATTGACCTTGCTTGTTCTGACCTTGCTTGTTCATGTCCCGTTTCGTTTGACCCATTTAAATATCACCCAAGATATTTGAACTGATGTACTCCCTCAACGATGTCATTGCCAATCCGAATCGTTTGTTGTATATTGTGTGAGGGGTCTTGGTGAATACTAGCCATTTTGTTTTCTTTATGTTGAGTTTCAAGCCCATTGCTGAACTGTGTAAGACGATTGCGTTCAATAATGCCTGCAGATCTTCCCCACTAGTGGCTATTAGCACAGTATCATCCGCCTATCTAATATTATTGATGGCCACACCATTCACTATTACTCCGGAATCCATCTCTCCAAGAGCCTCATCAATAATATTTTCCGAGTACAGATTAAACCATAATGGAGAAAGCACGCAGCCCTGGCGAACGCCTCCTAATATTCGAATGTTCTCCGTTGTATGGTTTTCGACGTTTACCTCAGCTGACTGGTTCCAGTTCAGGTTCATTATGGCACGAATATCGCTGTTATCAAGACCCAATTTTAATAAGATTTGGATTAATTTGTCATGCTGCATCATATCAAACACCTTTTCATAGTCAATGAAACAAGCAAAGACGTCAACATTCACATCGCGACAACGCTGTGCTAATACCTGCTAACTGAAAAGTGCCTCATGAGTACCAAAGCCATTTCTAAAACCAAACTGAGTGTTACCCATTTTCTCCTCACATTTTGTCTAAATCCTTGCATGAATAATTTTAAGAAATATCTTTAAAACGTGGCTCATTCAGCTTATTATCCTATGATCAGCGCAGGTTTCGCTTTTGGCTTCTTGCGCAAGGTAAAAACAGTGGATTTTAACCAGTCAGTCGGAATGATGCCAGTCCTATATACGGTGTTCAATAAATCTACTAACGTAGAAATGGCACTATCGTCTGTTATCAGTTTTAGGATATCTGCATGGATTCCATCTGGTCCAGTCGCCTTCTCATTCTTCAATTGCTTAATTGCATGCTCTACCTCACTTTTCGTTATGTCTAAGACTTAATCTACTGTAATTACTGGGTTTGTGGCTCTGATATCCTTAAAGAGGTTTTCAACATACAATTTCCATTCCCTCATACAATTTATTGTACCGAAAAGTTTTAATAAATAAAACCATGTCCTCCTTGGTTTCTCAAGAAATAAGATCTATGACAGTGAGTGAAATGCATCATCTTAACTTTACATAATTGTCGCTCCCTGAAAAAGTTGTAATTAAAATAAGAAACCGCCCCTTGCCTCATATTCAAATTTCGCAGCCAGGGAGAAGTAATAATAAGAAGTATATCCGTAGTTTTAACTCTGAATGGTACCAACGAAAAAATTGGCTCTGTGGATGTGAATTGAGAAATGCATTATGTTGCTTTCCATGTTTGCTCTTCGGAGGTGATGTAGCGTGGACAAAAGACTGCTTTAGAAATATAAACAAGATGAAGGAAAAAACTGAAAAACATGAGAAGTCAAAGAAGCATATTGACAATGTAGTTTCATTGTCACAGTGTCACATTATTCATAGGAAGTGTAAATATTAAGGAGAAAGTTAGTGAAGCTTAGAGGATTTCAATCGTTGAACATAACAGGAAACTTAGCAAAAATCGTGAAATTTTATCTAAGATAATAGATTGTATTTTATTCTGTGGACACTTTGAAATTCCCTTACGTGGGCATGACGAAATAGAAGATTCAGTAAATCCAGGTATATATAGAGAATTACTAAAGTTTGCATCCAGATTAGATTCAGATTTGAAAAATCACTTGTTTTTAAAGGTGTTTCAAAACAGTACAGATCAGTACTGTTTTTAAAGGTGTTTCTAAGACTATTCAAAATGAATTACTTGACTGTCTACTTCAAATATACCGTGAGGAGATAAAAAAGAAATGAAAGAAGCTTCATTCACAGCTGTCGTGGCTGATGATACGACAGATGTTTCGGAGTACACTCAGTCGGTCATTGTTTTACGGTATGTGGTTGACAAAAAAATATTTGAACGTTTTTGGGGATTTTTTATTCCTGAAGATCAAACAGCCGAGGGTATATCAAAAAACATTCTAGAACAATGAGATATAATCTTTCAAGGGAATAAACAAAAAATGATAGCTCAGACATTTGATGGTGCAAATGGAATGAAAGGGAAAAAAGGAGGAGTGCAAGCAAAAATAAAGGCAGTTTGTGGTAATGCACATTTCGCCCACTGTTACGCACATCCACTGAATTTAATAATGAGAAATGCAGCGAGTATTACAAAAGGCTCACGAATATTCTTCTCTAATATTATGGCTATTCCGAGATTTTTTTCAAGATCTCCACAACATTTGTCCATTCTTCAAAAGCATATGAGCGTTAGCATTCCGCGTCCATCCTCTACTACGTGGAACTTTAGCATAAGAACTGTGAACAGAATCTATGAAAATTTGCAGCCCTTTAAAAACTGCCTTACTGAAATTCAGTCCACATCAAAAACAGATCACACTATTGCAGAAGGCACTGGTATTTTGCAACATCAATTTTATGTTTTGGTTGGAACTTTTTCATTAGGTGATGCCTCATGTAGAAATAATAAACAGTCAAATGCAATCTCGAGAAATTGATGTCTTCAAAATAGATGAATATAAAAAGAATTTCACAGGTGCTATTTTAGAAATAAGAAGGTCCTGCGAGAATTCCTCGAAGACGCTCATGGCAGAAGCAAAGGAAGTATGTGACTGGAATATATAATCGATAGATATTCCTTCACTAAACACTTAATAACTGCTAAATTATTTGACAAAAAAAGTTTTACTAGTTTTAAGAATAAATTTCCTACTGAAGAGGAGGCATTTTCCATGATTGACAAGGAGTAACTTGAAACTGACAAGGAGTAACTTGAACATTGATCCTCATAGGCAGTAGAAGAAAAATGGTAAAAGATGGAAAGCGGGATTCACCCGAATATCGAACCATCACCAAAACCATCAACAAAAGTATGAGAGCTGATCTTCGAAACTATAATGTTAGACAGGCCGCCAGTGCTATTGAAGCAAATGGAAACATGAAAGTTTTAAGATCGAAGCTAAATAACGCCAAAAAGCAGATCTTCATGCTGAGAGATAAAAGAGGCGAAATTCAGTCAGATCGATGCAATATATTGAAAATCGCACGAGAATTCTATGCTGACCTGTACATATCAATTAGACCAAAACCTCTTCAAGCAACGAATCAATCAAGACCGGTAATAATGAACGTTGGATTGGAAGAATTAC
>WYDF02274965.1:0-17679 GCA_009867245.2 Adranes taylori | reverse complement strand
TCCCGTGGGACGTGTTCCCGAATATGGGAACACGGGAAAATGGGAACACGGGAATATGGGAACACGGGAATATGGGACCACGGGAATATGGGATCACTGGAATATGGGAACACGGGAATATGGGAACACGGGAATATGGGAATATGGGAACACGAGAATATGGGGACACGGGAATATGGGAACACGGGAATATGGGATAACGGGAAAATGGGAACGCGGGAATATGGGAACACGGGAATATGGGAATATGGGAACACGGGAATATGGCAAAACAACGTTTGCCGGGTCCGCTAGTAAATAATATTTACAATAACGTTTAGCTGGTTTTTGTACGCGTAAGTTTTTTCCTATCTTCATTGCTTTTCAATAACAAAAAAACTCATACACTATAATCTCATTGTGGTTTACTTAATTACCACTATCTTCCGATCTGTTGCATCGATCTTTTCACTAATTACTTCTTCTTAGTACTTAAATTTCACTTGTTATTTTGATATCGAAAGCACCTTTTTTATCGTTTTTAACCGTGTATATTTATTTATTGGCAAGAGCATATTTATGCGACCGTATTCTGTCGACGTACGCGTAAATTTCAAATTGACTATTCTTGCGAACGGACTAGCGAGAGTGTAGACGGTATAGACTCATAAGACGTATTGCACAGTATGGCAGACTAAACGTAACGTAAATAGATAGAAACTACTTTTATTATTCATCAAAGCATTTAAACACCTACACTTTAAAACTACAAACATATTTTTATTACAATTAAAACACAAAATCTTAATTTCGATTAAAAAATATCAATATGTATATCTACAGGTTCCATTTTAATTCTTGATTGTCTATTAACAATTGACTTTTAGATGTTTCCAATTTAATCTCTTCAATAAATCCTCAAGTTCTAATATATTACTTAAATCATCTTTATCTTGTATTTGATTTTGTAAAATTACATCGCTCTGTCATGTAGTTTCTAAATTATTGTATTCTGTAGAATCAGAAGATGTCTCTTCAATGTGAATTCGTTTCTGAACCAGCCAATTAGCTCTTTCTCCAGTCTTGAAATTACATCATGTACACTCGAAACATTTGTCTTCTGAATGAGTTCATTTGTGTTTTAGAAGATTTCCTTTTACTGCAGTTTTGAAAACACATTCCATGCACACAAAGGACTTTTTTTCCTATATGGGTTCGTATATGTCTTACAAGATTTACTTTTTGTGCAGATCTGAAACCACATTCCGCACGCCCAAAAGCACGCAAGCGCATTCCGCATGGCTTCTGTCCGCACACCCAAGAGGCTTGTCTCGGCCATGAGTTTGTTTCTGATTTAGAATATTTCTCTTTATTGCACCTTTGTAACCACAGTCCGTAACCACAGGAAGTTTGGATACTAAGGGTAGATCACGAAAAGAACACTGTTGGAAGTATCCCTTTAAAAGCAGTTTTTTGAAAGCAGCAGCACTTTATGTTAAATTTTTTACTTAAAAAATATTCCAAAAGTACTACAGTTTTCGTGATGTCTTCAGCTCAAATGTAAGTTTTTTATTATAACTATTGACTACTTTCAAAATTTTAAACAAATAAATTTCTGAATTTATTCTTTTTAATAATTTTATTCAAAAACTGAAAACTTAACTTTTATTGGCAACTAGATGATAACCCGTCGTAAAAGCGACTATCCATTACCAGGTCATATTTTATTTACCCAAATGAGTTGGGTTATTTGACCCCTGACGACTTATTTCGTAACCCAAAAGACTTGTGTTATTTGCCCTCTACCCTACCTTCATTTTTCCATAACCCAAAGAAGTTGGCTTATTTGACCCCTACCTTTTTTTAACCCATGGGAGTTGGGTTATGTGACCCTACTAACATTTTTGTAACCCAAAAATCTGGGGTTATTTGGCTCCTACCGGTGTTTTTCGTAACCCAAAGAAACTTGGGTCAAAAGCGTTCCAAACAGACGGACAGACAAAGCTAGACGTTTATTATTTACTTGAGAGTATTATTTTATTTACTTGAGATTTGGTATTAAAATTTAACCCATGCTAATATTTATTTTTGTTGAATATATTATATATACTTGAATTCTTTTATTAATAGTAAGAAACTATATGCGTCTATCTTGAAATTTATGGGTTTTTTTGGTTTTTATTGGTTCACACGAGTAAAGTAGAAAATTAAGTTATATAATATAATCTAACATAAAAAAAAATTAAATGCACGCCACTGCTAGTATTGAATGTAAACTAAACGGACAAAATAAGTATCAAAAGCGTTCCAGGCAGGCGGACAAAGCTAGACGTTTATATATAAGTATTATTTTATTTACTTGAGATTTGATGTTAAAATTTAACCCATGCTAATATTTATTTTTGTTGAATATATTATATAAAGATAATATTAAGTTTTATTTTTTATTAAACTGACCCGATTTAATTCTAAATTGCCCAATTAATTATATTGAAGAAAAATTAGACTATTAATCAGCTTTTCTTATTCAAATCATAGGCGTAAGGTCTCATTGCATCGAACTACGAATCCGATACTCACCGTTACGCTATGAATGCCTTAGAAATAATTTTTAAAATCTTCTATTTAAACGTTGATTTATGTAAGTTTGCAGATGTTATATTTTGAATTATTCGCTGTATACAACTTGTTAATCGCGCGCTGGGGGATTCATAGGTAGGCGCCTTACGCGTTAGAATAATGTTGTTTAGTTTACCGTAAACAACTATTATGCTAATTGAATTTAATAGACGAGTTGCAAGGTGACAGTCGAAATTAAAAGGTTCAACAGTATTTTTTAAATAATTCATGTGTAGGCAAATTCATGGATACAAAACGTTAGGGCTAGGTTAGATTAAGTTAGGATAAGCCATGATGTAAGTTTATTCTAATTTTTCATAAGTGTATTAGGCATCGGAATCTTGCATTAGCTTAAATAAAACGATTGTTAGTGAGTTAGGGAAATTCCTTAAAGATTGCGGACTAGATCATACTTGCCCTGAAATTCTTAAATTATGATAATTCACACTCAGTTATGAATATTTCCGCCACAAGTGCATCTACAGAACATTCCTTTTCCTCGCTTAAACGAGTAAAAAAAAACTCGGAGTACATGTGTAAGACCAAGACACCTTAATTTTCCGTAAAGAGGATACGGGAAAAATTACACGAAAAGCGGCAGCGGGGAAAAAGTAAGTCAAAAGCGGCAGCAGATCGCGCCAAAGCGGGTCCACGGCGTAGGCAAATATAGGGAACAGGGAGTTCATGAGTAGCATAGGCATAAAGGCGAAATTCACAAGGCCAAGGGAGTCTAGCGTGCTTTACTAATTTTGTATTGTTTACACTAAACAATTATTGTGCTAATTGAATTTAATACACGAGTTATAAAGTGACAGTGAAAACTAAATAGGTCAACTTTTGTGTTATACAAGATATAATAAAACGTAGGCCTTCCAGACTTTTTTAAATAACGAATTCATTCTTAATCAAAACTGTATTAATAACTCAATGAATAATACAACCGACTTTTACTTATTATTTTTAAATTGATATACGCCACTGATAATTAATAAGAATAATTACATAATTCTTTGAGATTGATTGCAAATTAGATGGATGTCTCGTATTTACGAGCGCCACCTAAAATGATAATGTAATCAAATGTAATGTCGAATTTAAGCCTCTAAATTTTTACAATAATTAAGTATATGGAATAGTTTGTTAACATTTAAAGTAAAATTTATTTTCTCATCTCCATTATTAATTTCCAATTATTTCTCTTGGCAAATATAGGATGTGAAAATAATTAAGTAATTTTTCTCACGTTGCGTAATCTCGTTGTAAAGAAGTCAAGAATATTGTCCAGCTTTCAAAAGCAAATCATATGAGAATACATAATTTGTTCGTAGTACAATATTGAATAAGTACGAACGCGGAAACCATAAGTGGGTCGATTGTTTAAATATAGTAAAGAGCTTATAACTCGTTTAATAATTATTAGTCTGAAAATATGAATCTTATAAATAAAAGCGTCTGCACTTACATTAAAAATGACACTCCATAATATATATTCTAACTTCAGCACTGTTTTAAAATTCGGTTTGATTCATAAATATCAACAAAATGAGCCGTGTAAGAGAATAAAACTTAATAGGTGGCCATACCCACACGTACTTTCCTTTGGGAAAGAATGTGTCAGATGATTTATCACATGTTTGAGCGGCACTAGTTGTCAAAGCAAAACTGGTATAGACTAGAAGTGTCATATTGAAGCGTTATTACGTTACAAAATCCTTAACGTACTTTCACGGCGCGGCAACATGATAAGTAAAGCATATGATTAGCCACCTGTTTTCAAACGCGCCATTTTTTTTCGAGGAAAAGAACGTGTGTATGGTCCCAGTTGTAGAGAGACTCAAAAGACATGTAGATTAAAAGTAACCTAAATAAATATAAACAACTTTTATTATTACTCATCAACATCTCACAAACCCTTAATATGGATTAAGAAATGTCAATATGTATATCTAACTAGATAGACTCCATTTTTATATCATCGATATTCACCACTTGATTGTCTATTAGCAATTGACTTTCCAGTTTAATCTCTTCAGTGCAATCCTCAAGTTCCAATATATCACGTGAATCATCTTTATCTTTTATATATTTTTGTAAGCTTGTATTGATTGGTCGAGTAGTTTCTAAATTATTGTATTCTGTAACATTGGCATCTTTCTCTTCAATGTGAATTAGTTTTTCAACCAACCATTTAGCTCTTTGTCCAGTCTTGAAATTACATGGTGTATGCTCAAAACGCTTCTCTTCTGAATGAGTTCGTTTGTGTCTTAGAAAACTGACTTTGTGTGCAGTTTTAAAGTCACATTCCGTACACTCTAAAGGCATCTCTTCTGAATGAGTTAGTTTATGTCTTAAAAGATTCCCCTTTACTGCAGTTTTGTAACAACATTTCGTACACTCGAAACCCTTCTCTTCCGAATGAGTTTGTTTGTGTACTAGAAGATTTCCCTTTACTGTGGTTTTGTAACCACATTCTGTACAGTCGAAAGGTTTCTCTTCTGAATGAATTCGTTTATGTTTTAGGAGATATTCTTTAACTGCAGTTTTGTAACCACATTCCATACATTCGAAAGGCTTCTCTTTAGAATGAGTTCGTTTGTGATTTAGAAGACTTCTCTTGTGTGCAGTCCTGAAGTCACATTCCGTACACGCAAAAGGCTTCTCGCCGCTATGCGTTCGTTTGTGATTAAGAAGACTTTCTTTGTGTGCAGTTTTGAAATTACATTCCGTACACTCGAAAGGCTTAGCTTCTGAATGAGTTAGTTTGTGTTTTAGTAGATGTCCGTTTACTGCTGTTTTGAAAGCACATTCCGTACACTCAAAAGGCTTCTCTTGCGAATGAGTTCCTTTGTGTCTTAGAAGATGATACTTTATTGCTGTTTTATAACCACATTCCGTACACTCGAAAGGTTTCTCTTCTGAATGAGTTCGTTTGTGTATTAGAAGATATTCTTTTACAGCAGTTTTGTAACCACATTCCGTACATTCGAAAGGCTTCTCTTCTGAATGATTTCGTTTGTGATTTAGAAGACTTCTCTTGTGAGCAGTTTTGAAATTACATTCCGTACACTCAAAAGGTTTATCTTCTGAGTGAGTTCGTTTGTGTTGTAGAAGATATCTTTTTACTGTAGTTTTGTAACCACATTCCGTACACTCGAAAGGCGTCACTCCTTTATGAGTCGATTTGTGTATTAGAAGACTTCGCTTTATTGTAGTTTTGTAACTACATTCCGTATACGCAAAGGGTTTTTTTCCTGTATGGGTTCGTATGTGTCTTACAAGATTTCCTCTTTTTGCAGTTCGGAAACCACATTCCGCACACTCGAGAAACTTGTTACCGCTATGAGTTCGTTTGTGTCTTACAAGACTTCCTTGTTCTCTAGTTTTAAAACCACATTCTGTACACTTGAAAGGCCTTTTTCCGCTATGACTTCGTTCATGCGTGACCAAACTGGATTTATTTTTAGACTTTAAATCACATACTCTCTGTTCACAAGACTTATGTCCTACATGAGCTCGCTTTTGAATTTCCCATTTTGAAGATAATTTCTTAGTTTTGAAATCAAACTTCGTACATTTCAGAGACTTCTCTTCATTTCGTATTCCTTTGGGAGTTTCATTATCTATACGTTTCACAGACTCAGAAATATTCTTACTAATCGTAGTATCATAATTAGAAAGCTTTGAATAATTATAATCTTGTGTTAGTCTTTCATCTTCATGAAAATGTTCCAATAGATCGGCTTTTATTTCTTTGACATGCACCCACTCTCCTGTATTTACACTTATGGTTTCTTTCCTATTGTCATTCAAGTAATCTATACTTAATATTTGTGTATCGGTTAATTCTAATTTAATTTCAGTAGGTGATTCCGCTCGGATTCGTCGTCTTCCTACTTCTTCCATCATGTTCCTTGTATACATTTATGTCCCATAAAGTAGGTACTTTAATGATAATTTTTTTTTAAACTGTGTTAACAATTTGCTCTACAATATGATTGTTCTTTTGAATACCAATGACTAACCTTGTGTATTATAACGTCGACATTTTTTTGTCAACATGGCCTGTCGCCGACTTTGGCTTATCAAAAGTAACAAACTTTACAATTGAGAAATGAAAGAATAATAAGAACAATATGATAAAAGAAAAAATTTACTTGATCCGATATATCCCACATACCAACTTCAAATCCGAATATTATTAGAGATAACGAAACTATATAATGCCCAGATTAGATCCTCCGTTAGAGCACACACAAATGAACCAACATGAAAAGGGAACCGATTCCGTTTTCATATATCAGTATTATTTCAATTTTTAGTACATTCAAAGAACAAAGGAGTTAAAATCACAGTCCCTCCCACAGAATGAATCATACTTAAATCGTATTCTTATTTGATGAGAAGGAAGCATACCATAACTGTTTCTTAATTGACAATGAATGAAATAATATACAGCTTGCGTAAGGAGCTTTTCGTTATACTTATAAGTACTTTATTATGAATGAGTTCTATGTAAAAGAACGAATCTTATGTTGTTCCTTGCGCTTGGATGTTTTGCTGTATAAAGGTGCAATAAAATTCAGCTTTTTGACTCTTATGGGAATCGTTTGTTACCATATAATTTTCTTTCAACTTCTCTTTGATGCAAATTTTTAGCGACTAAACATTTTAAATTGTACAATTAATTATTTTATATAGGCGAAATAAAATTAATTTAGAGGTTATTGTAATGTTTACTTCAAAACTGCCTTCAGTCTCTTCGTTCCGTACGATGTTCGCCAAGTCACGTGATGTGAAATTAGTCCATATTCTTTTTTACTTACTTCAATTTCTAGTTTACAGTTTTCGCAGAAATTACATAGAAATTAGTAAGTAATTGTATTTCATTAATAGAGCAGCCATAACAATTTTTATACACAAACGAGAATTTTGTGCACGATTCTCAGGTGCCTAGATTTGTTTAAAGCTTTAATAAATTGTTTTATATAAATTTCACAACAAATAATCGCATTCTGAATTGCATGCTCTAAATTGCTTCGTAAATGTGAAATTATCTTAGACGAAAAACAAAGAAAACTAAAATTTATATTTGTAAGTATGGCTTCCACTTACAAATATAATTTAGAAAGACTGCCGATTTATTGTATATATTATTATAAATGCCTACATACAGAAACATTTAAAAAATAATTGTAACTCTATTTCAGTGGTAAATTAAATAGGAAAGCTGTTTTAAAAATAAAAAGATATATATTAACAAAATATAAAATAGTAATATAGTCTTGTAGTTTGCAGGTGCAGCTTTGATTAATTTGTATAAACGTAAATTGAGAATAGAATTGGCAACATCACGGAGCACGGCGCTACGGTTACCGACTCCTCAGATGACTAGAAACGCGTTCGCGATAGTGAGTTCAATTGAGTTACTCAGATATTCTTAGCTCACTTCACTAGCGTGCGTCTACAGTTATGAGTTTGTTTGATTCAGTTGAATTGTGTGGAATTTAGCTAACTCACTTAATGATTTTGATGATATCGAATTACCAATATAATATTTTCTATGATTCTTATAAAATTGGGTTATTGGGAAGTAAAATTGGGTTCTTATGAAATTGGAAAAAATAAACACAGTGTTGCAAATTATTGCAGACTAAACGTAACCTTCTTTTTTTGCCAAGAGAAAAAGTCACTTTCCGACTACCGGAGTGGTCAATCCACGGTTATCTGGGGTTCACATAGGTGTTACCCAGTAAAAAAATTCCCGGGGACCAGCCACTCTTGCTGGTTCCGGTTCGACACATGACTTCGACAAGAGTTGTTATAGCCCTACCGGTATTTAACGACCTAGCTTCACTTTTGCGCTGGTATGCAAAAAGGTCACTAGCTACTTACTGTTGTTAGGTGAAGTTGTCGCGAACTTCTCCTTGTGCTGCATGTGCCTCGTCATACTCCCTCTCTGAAAGAGCTTTTCGAGTAAGGCTTGCTATGGATAAATGGGAAAACGCCTTCCAGGCCTCAGTGTTGTACATATTCTGGTGCCAATCCTATCGGGATTCATATACATGCCAAGATGCACCTCCGCAAGATGCGTTTTGTTGGACCAAGCGTCGTATTTAAACAGCGTGTGCTCTTTAGTGTCACTGACAGCAGAGCTACAATACTCACATACATCAGAAGGTCTACGCCTAATACGACTCAAATATACTCCGAAGCTGCCTTGGCCTGTCAGCGCATGTGCCAGGTCATAGTTTAGGCTGCCCTTTACAGAATTACACCATCGTCACACGTCAGGTATCTACCGGTGCGTCCATCGGCCTTTGACGTTCCTGTCCCACTCTTTCTGTCATTTGGCCAAGGACTCAGGGTGCTCTTGTTTTGGCAGTTTTACATCTATAGGACCTTGCACTTTCTAGAGCAAGGACTTTATTTGGTGCACCACCTGCAATAACGGTCAGTGTATCCATGGATACTATACGATATGCACACGTGACCCTTAAAAGTGCTGCTCGTTGCGCCCGTCTGCGCCCAAATTGGTGCTGAGTATAAAACAGTAGATTCAACTACACGGTACAGGAGTTTCCTTTTCCCGCCCCTAAACTTCCCATTCTAGCCATTAGCCTGATTACCTGAGAGCCAATCATGGTGGCTTTCTCATGAGAGCCAAACATGGCGGCATGCGTCACGAGTCTAAGTAATTTGTCAAGTACCACACCCAGCCACTTCACTTTGTCGCTGAAACGCACCTGATGCTCCAAGGCACGGATGTCCAGTTCTGCAACTCGCCTCCTTCACGTGAGCCATATGGCTTCAGTCTTCTGGGGAGCCAAACTTAGTCGGCAGTAAGCCTTCTAAGCCTCAATTTTACCAATCGCTTTATTAAGGTTCTCTTTAAATCATGTGTCTCGCCTATGACATGCCATAACAGCAACGTCATCAGCAAAAGCAAACAGTTTGACACACGGCGGAAAAGTTATCCTCAGCATACTATCATACATTAAATTCCACAGTGTTTGGCCCAACACCTATCCCTGTGGAACTACGCAAGGCAATTCCTTTGACCTGCAATTGTCTTCCTCCGTAATGTAGATCAGCTTCCTATCGGACAAGTAAGTTGCCAAAACAGCTTGAAGGTATATTGGAACGTTTATTGCTTCCCTTATACTTTGTCAGTCTGCTGTATTAAACGCATTTTTTACGTCTAATAGCACCACAGCGCACAGTTCTGTAGTACGTCTCATGCCGACATGGGCAGATCTCCCAGCTTCAACTACTGCGCGGACGGCATGCACTGTTGAGCGTCCTTCTCTAAAGCCAAATTGTGCATCCTGCAATCCGTTGCTTTTATTAAAGTGCTTTTGCAGTCTTTGTAGTATTGGCACTATGAGTTTTCCAATTTCGCAAGCAGGTTTATTGGCTTATATTGACCAGGCTCTTTCCCCTTCGGGATTAACACTAGGCTGGCTTTTTTCCAAATGCACGGAAAAAGCCCGCTTAGCAGCACCTGATTATAAACCCTGAGAACTGGCGGATTTACCTCTGCCAGGAGCTGGATGACTAATACGATCTGGATGACTAATACGGATGACTAATACGAATTTGATCTGCTCCGGTGGCTGTTCCTGACTTTATTTTACGAGAAGCAGATATTAGTCATCTAGGCTAAATATGTGCCCGTCTCACTCGCCCATATAAAGAAGCCTTTCCGGAACACTTAGTAGGGAATACCGCCTCCACAACCTCATCCTCAATTCCTGGGGTAGCGTTCTTTTTGTGAAGACGCCTAATGACCACTCTCTAGGGTAGCCCCCAAGGGTCTTCCTCTACCGCAGTCAGGAGTTCTTTCCAGCATCTCTCCTGGTTATTTCTGATTGCAGTGCGAACCATCTTCCGAGCATTTCTAGCCGCATCTCACTCCAACACAGAACATTCCGATCCGTGTCTCCTCAGCATATGCTGGGCTTTCCGTGTGGGCCAGTTGGCCTGTCTGCCTAGAGTAGCTATTTCTCGGGTCCGCCAGTAGATTTGTTTACGCAATCATAAGTAGTGGAATGTTGTGGTCATAGTGGTACCTAAACCCAGTGATGAAACAAGATCACCCACCATTTATCCTGTCCTGTCCGTAAAGTCCGACCACCATTGAGGAGATTTTGCGATGTCTCCTACATTGAAGTCTTCTGCGATCATAAGGTCTCCAGTTACTCTTCGGGTAACTTGTTCCAAGCCATTCAGATATTCGGTGAACATGTGTAGATCAGCGTTTGGGGAAAAGTAGCAGCTTATTACCGTGACTTCTCCCACCTGCGCTGCTACATAGTCGTGACCCCTTCCAATTACTTTTCTAATAACGCAATCCCTGCAAGCCCATGCAACTGCCATTTTTGTGTCATCAGTTGCCCACTCTGATGTTGTGGCCAATCCTGTTGGACTGGCTGATGGCAGCCAAGTCTATACAGAGTTCTGCCACATACTGGCTGCGAAGATATTGTGCTAAGCGGCACCTATTTCAATTAATTTTTACCACCTGCAGTCTCATTGCCCTTCCAGCTGTGCGCCATGTCGGGCATTGCTTGGTACACGCTGCATAACCGGAGACTTTATTAAGGTCTTTACAGACAGCACAGCATTCTTTGTCAGCTTTACAACTAGCCATGACGTGGCCGGGTTGCCCGCACCTTGATATAACTCGCTCCTGCCTGAGTCGATGAATGAGGCAGCCAGTTGCCCAGGAATCCAGCACTTATAGCACATTCGCTTTACATCAGGCTTCTCTCGGATTTTGCATTTGACAAGCCAAATCTTAACGCTGCCCTTTGGCACAGCTCTTCAGCTGTCATGCCACATGCATGCCCTAACACGTGGTCCGAGCTTTGCTTTCCTACCACATCCTTCAGGGGCTCAGACAGCATGTGCCTCAAGACTGCCTGCACCGTCTCCTGAGTGCAGACTTCATTCAGGCCTTTTACCTAAACATCGACTCTTCGCACGATTACTGATACAATTCCTTTGTCTGCCAAACATGTTCCCAGCAGGTTACATAAGTCTTCCGCTTGTTGCGCCTTTCCCAGCCTCTAAGAGCAGTTCTTCAGATTTAGTTTTGGGGATGGTTGCTATTTCTATCTCTGAGTTCTTTATGGCAGCATTACTACTAATTGATTTAAGGAGGTACACGTAAGTAGCGCCTGGTTTAGATACCACGCGTATTCCTGCCCGCCGCGGTATCCTTCCGGTGCCCTGTTTTGGCTTGGGTCTTAATGTCGCTTGAGATTTTGCCCCCTCGATGTTCTCTTCATCAGATGCTAGAGACCCTTGCTCTGCTGTGCTGGAGATGGAATGCGCAAACGCATGCCCTATCTGTTGGGACATAGACACGGAGCTCAATGTCTGAACCCGCAGAAAGCATCTCAAGCCATCGATTTAATACATCGACCGACTTAAGTTGGTCCCTGTCCCCTCCAATTTTGGTGATGGCTAATTTCCTAACTCCATCTGTTTCCATCGTATCGCTGAGGTTAATTACCGATTAATTAGGTGATGCGGAGAATGATGCAGATGGTGGTCATAGATGCTAGTTGACTGTATTGTTGTTGCTAATGCTATGGTTAAATGTGCGCTTCATGTTGTCCATCGCCTTCCGCCGCCAAGCAGCCGCCGACCACACCGCTCGAAGAGTGCAGACACACATCATGGCCCTTTCATTGCTCTGTATGCTTCTACTGAGATATGTATCCTGGCCACTGTCAGAAGAACGGCAAGAATCGGCAGGCGCCAGGCTTTTTAAGAGCTATAGCTCTTTAGTTTCTGTTGCAGGTCTATATATGGCAAATTGTAATAGTATAGAATCACCAGAGTGTCCTCTCGTAATACTGACGCAAATGGTAATTGAGTGACTCGGCCAGAACTTCAACCTATCCCGCTCGCTCATGTCCTCAAGCCGCCGATTACTGCTCTTCTGTTACTTTCGTGCCATCGATGTGTATATGCACTCCAACCAAGACGGCCACCAACCGGCCGCAAACGGCCAATGAACTTGTGGATAATTTTGTTAGGTGAATGATTCTGTAGCTGATGGTTGTGCTAGATGAATGTGTTTGATCAGGATGACGACCCTCCCTAGACTGTGACTAGTACTTGGGAAGCCTTTATTACCCCTTAGCTTCCTGTTAACTCTTTCCTGTTAACTCTTAGGTTCTCTAACAGGATACTGGGTCCTCTCAATGCGACAAAGTGGGTAATCACGAAAGGGAGATTGAACGTAACCTAAATAGATAGAAACTACTTTTATTATTCATCAAAGTATTTATACAGCTAATTCTAAAGGAACTATAAACATATTTTTATTGCAATTAAAACACAAAATCTTAATATCGATTAAGAAATATCAATATGTATATCTACATAGGTTCCATTTTTATATCTTGATTGTCTATTAACAATTGACTTTCAGATGTTTCCAATTTAATCTCTAAAATATATCCTCAAGTTCCAATATTTCACGTGAATCATCTTTATCTTCTATTTGTTTTTATCAAATTACATCGCTCTGTCGTGTAGTTTCTAAATTATTTGTCTTCAATGTGAATTAGTCTGGGCAAAGATCAACCAACGAATTAGCTCTTTGTCCAGTCTTGAAATTACATGCTATATACTCATGCTAAAAAATTTTTGTTCTGAATAAGCTCATTTGTATTTAGAAGATTTCCTTTTACTGCAGTTTTGAAAGCACATTCCATATAGGACTGTTTTCCTATATGGGTTCGTATGTGTTTTCCAAGATTTCCTTTTTATGTAGTTCTGAAACCACATTCCGCACCTACAATAGGCTTCTCTCCACACACCCAAGAGGCTTGTCTCCGCCATAAGCTTATTTGTGATTTAGAATATTTCTCTTTATTGCAGTTTTATAACCACATTCCGTAACCACAGGAAATTTGCATACTAAGGGCACATCAATATAAGAACCGACAAACTGCCTTGCCAAATACAGAATTAAACGTGGATACACTACAAACAATATAATCTAAGGCATGTTTACCAACGCAAAAACAAAAACCATCGACAAGAATGGAGTACACACAATTATCTGCAATGACTGTGACGCCACATATATAGTCGAAACTGGAAAGGCTTCTCTTCTAAATGAGTTCCCTTTGTGTCTTAGAAGACTTACTTTGTGTGCAGTTTTGAAGTCACAATCCGTACACTCAAGGAGGCTTGTTACCGCTATGAGTTCGTTTGTGTCTTAAGACTTCTTTCTTCTGCAGTTTTGAAACCACATTCCGTACACTTGAAAGGTTTTTTCTGATACGACTTGATTCATGCGTGACTAAACGGCTTTTAGTTTTAGACTTTAATCATATTTTGTATATTCACAAAACTTCTCTTCTATTTGAGTTCGCTTTTGAATTACCCAATTTAATTTATGCTTAGTTTGAAATCACATCTCATACATTTGAGAGACTTCTCTTCATTGCGAATTCCTTTGGGAGTTGCATTATGTATTTGCTTGTTGCAGTGGAAATACTTATCAACTGGAAATACTTATTTGTATACCCATGCAGTGGAAATACTTATCTTCTACTGCTTTAACTTGCTCATCTAGCAGGAACTTTGGATTTCTTGTGCTTCTAAATTATAATCTAATGTGTGAAGTTTTTCTCCTAAAAGCACGCACGTGGCACCTTTTAAATAGATTACATCAGCTGTTTGGTAATTCACATTAATGGCTCAACTACCAAGCTTTCAAATAGTTTAAGCATAGAGTTTTGAATAGATATAGCTCTATAATTAGAATCTTAAGAATAATGGAGTATTCCGTCTGGACCCCAAACCTTGAACCACAAACCTTTAGACTAGATAACATTTTGAAAATATCATCCGAATTGAGAAGAAAAGTGATAATATTTGTAGAAGTTTCCATTATATTTTGATTAAAGCTGCGGGACATAGAGCCGAAATATTCCGCAAACAATTTTGCCACTTGCAAACCCTCCGTGCCTGAGTATTCATTGAAGTTTATCTTCTCAGGGATAGAATTGTCTTCAGATCTTTTATTGTTGATAAATGTCCAAAAATATTTAGGATTTGTACTAACATTGAATTCCACTTGAGAGATATATCGTTTATAGCAGTTGGAAGCCATGTTCTTACCTTGAGATCTTAAACTTATAAAAGATCCCTTGTCAGTTAGAGATTTGGAGATTTTGTACCTTAAATGTGTATTCTTCTTATCATATACCACTTTTTTCAGTTGATTAGAAAACCATTTTGGAAAATTAGAACTAACGTAATATGAGAGAGGAACATTATTAATGGGCGTATAAATAAGGTTATAAAAGCTAGTAACACATTCTTTAAATGAATTATGATCAAATTAAGTTACCAATGATTTTATCAAGATACGCATTCAATTGGACAGTTCGCCTTTTCCAAGTCGAAGTAAAATGTATTAAACTTTAGTAAAGAAGGAAATGTCATATCGGTGTCACCTAAGTTGAGATCCACGGATAATGCAGAATGATAACTATCACAGATAATAAGAGATAAATCAATTATAATATGTTACGTACAAGTACAATGCCATTACAAAGATCAAGAACAGAGTAGGGGAAATTCACCGCCCTCAGACAAATTTCCTCATTTTTTGAGGGACCGCTTTTGGTTGGTAAGAGGAAGCCAGATATCTGTATGGTAGGAATCGTGGAGGGGTCTAGTAGTGGTACTGGGAGATGTTAGTAGTACAGAGAGACTAAACTATTCAGGGTAGTGAATACAAATAAACCTGGATGAAATGTTTAAAGGTGAGGATGTGATGTATAGATATATAAATGTAATTAAATTTTGTGATTGCGCTCGGTATAATGTATGTGTGGTGGAGTTATAGGGCATAGATGAAAAATATAGGATGTTAAAAAATAAATAGTGCTGTAGTAGTATTGAGTGAAATGAATGTGAATAATGTAAATTAAAATATGCAGACCATGCAATATACTGGAAAATTATAGGTAGCGAATATGTTAAATATACCTGACGGATGGTGTTCGTAATACAGGAGACTGTAAAATATACATAGTGCGCAAAATCCAAGATGGCGGCTGTCACCTCACGGGAAATGTAAAAATTGAAATTTTGACAGTAGAGGTCAGTGCGTAATTTAATAATGGTAAAGTGCGTAGTGCAGTACGCACTTTCCCATTCAATAAACATAGTTTGTGTTTGAAGCTTTTACTGCAAGCATAGAAGCTTTTACTGCAAATATACTTATAAATATTTTACTATACTTATATAATTGTGTTACTAGCAATAAAATTATTCAGTCCGGTAATAAATTATGTAAAAATAAAATTAGTTATTTATAAAAATTATTTATAAAAAATTAAGTATCTAAAATACTTATATCTGAAATCTAAATTTTAAATGAATCCAGTATCTATTATCAAATAACACAAAATTACCGTCGAAAAACAACCGAGGAACAACATATTCAAGAGAATCTCAGGAAGCAGCTGTATCAGCGACAAATTGACGCTGGTGCTAGTAAGCAGTATTCAATACCTTTAAACACGATTATTGATCATGTAAATGGTCGGAAAGGTAAACGAACAGATTCTTTTGGCAGACCACTTACTTTATCAAAAAACGACGAGGAAACACTGGCAAATTGGCTAACCTATTTGGAAAAATATGGCTATGGTCATTCAGGCAAAGAAATATTAGATTTAGTTTGCGACTTCGTGGAGGTTGATAATATTAAAAAGCCATTTACCAATGACAAGCCTTCAAAAGATTGGATGCTACTTTTTATGAGGCGTCACAACTTGACCGTGAGAAAACCATAGAATGTGGAATTGACTCGGATGAAATGTGTCGACCCTTTCATAATACATAGATATTTTGTACTTTTAAAAACTACTATGGTTGAACTTGGTATAAAAGAAAAACCACATTTAATTTAGTGAAACCAGTTTTTGACGGGATCCGTTAAAAGCTAAAGTCGTGGGGAAGGTAGGATGTCCATCAACTAGAACCATTGCGTCACCAGGAAAATAAAATATTACAATATTATTTGCTTGTAGCGCTTCAGATACTAAATTACCTCCGGTAATTATTTTTAAAGGAAAAAATGTTTGGAATGAATGGTACCCACCCGAAGGTCAAGGACTTCCTGGAGCAACATATGTCACAACCAATGGGTGAATGGAAAAAAAAGTGTTCGAAAATTACTTTTTAAATAGTTATAAAAAATATTGGAAGACCAATATTGGTAATATTAGATGAACATATAATCCACTTTGGGGTTAATTTTATTGTAATTGCAAATGCAAACAGCATAACTGTGTTAAAATTACGACTTCATTCTAGCCATCTCCTACAGCGGCTTGAGTTTTGCGTTTTAAAATCTTTAAAGGTAAACTGGGATGAGTTGCTCGCATGATAGCACAGGAAACATATGGGTCAAAAATTAACAAAAAGTATTTTTCAAAAATGATAGGAGATATATTGCAATCCTGCTGTACGGGAATTATTGAAAGTGGTTTAAACTTTAATATTTACAACCTATATTTATACATTATTTACATTAATATAAATACAATATACATTTAAACAATGTATACTTGAAAAGTATAATCATATAACTATTTTCGCCGCTTGATGTTTCTTTTTTGATGAACCATTAGCTAATTCAACATCTTTTTCATAGTTTTGAACCGATTCTGTTGATAATTTTTAATTAGGATATTTTCATCAATAATAGTTTGGTCTGAACATATGTATCCTATTTTGACTTGACTTTTTTTACACTTTTGCTAAATTTGACACGATTTCATACCAATGGAATTGCTGCATCTCGCAGAACATCAGTATATTATTTTTTTCCAGCAAGCGGATCAGTTAGGACTTGTAACAAATAATTTATTGTAGACAGAGGATATTGTAACAAAGTGATGTTATTTTAAATATAATACTGTCTATTTTCCGTGATTAAATAAAATGACGATCTATTTATCTTAAGAGGTATGGTGCCCAGGCCACCATTAAAATTATCAAATATTTCCCCTCTTTTCCCCTCACCAACGTATATTT
>WYDF02274954.1:0-17681 GCA_009867245.2 Adranes taylori | reverse complement strand
TTCGAACGCGCCATATACCAACGCTCTAATATTAATGGCCGCTTTGTGGCGCGAGTTTCAAATAAGGAAGTAACCACCCTCTATAAGGAACCTCACTTATCTTTCTCTGCCAACGAATACCGCTTTGAACACGTATGATTTCATTTGAACTTGTTTTTTGTACATCCTATTATAAAACAGTATAAATATTATTTAATGCGACTAGATGATGATCAATGTTTTTATGTTTTTCTAATCTATTTATGTGTTAGAGATTCCTGCACGTAGAAATGACAATACTTATATATAATACACTTTATGATACGTTAAAAGTGCAGGTGTTTATTGAAAAGAAATGATATAGAAGAGGCTAAGAGGCTTCGTAAGTTCAATGCGAATATATAATCACAATATTATTTTGTCAATTATCATTTCTTCTTTGCACGAATCATTATTACTATATTACCTGTATTCGTTGTTTGTATCTGTTTGAGCTTATAGATTTAATCTTCTTACTAATATCCGCTTTTATTTCCTATAAAATTATATGGATTTTATGGGTTTTGTTCATGATAATAAAAGTTTATTAGCGCTTATTTCTATCTATCTTATCCGGCGGTGGTAAACTGGGCGCGAAGATTACTTGCCTTCTTAGGTATACAGGTAACTGGGCGCATAGACCTTAGGGTCTCTTTAATTCTATAGGTAAATTGGGCGCAAACGTAAATTGTTTATACATGTCTTACTTTACTATTGAAAAAACACTTACTTCTCTTTACAAAATACAGTTTAATTAAATACACAGTCAATTACATATGTATATATTTATAAAAACGAAGTGCATAGAAAAATGTAAGTACAAAATGTCGGTGTACATACTAATGTTTGTCAATCATCATTAATTGTCAAATACGAGTAGGTAGTAGAAGAAAGATTTGCGCCCAATTTACCTCTTCTGATCGCACACCGTTTTGCACATTCAGATAAAGAGATTATTTTTGCGCCCAATTTACTACGGTTCATTCGATCATTTGATACAAATTATTTCTAGATATACTAATTGCCGCGCTTCGTACATATTTCTTTTCACACGTAAAAGATCATGGCTTCCACTGTCTGAAGCCCAATCTTTGTTCTACGACATGAAAAATCATACTGTTAATAATAATTTAAGTATAATTTTAAGTACTTACAGTTAATTCCTTATGAATTAGTTTAGATGGTCTTTCTGTACAATCCTCCACAGCTTTTCTTTCAACGCTATTACTAATAGCTTGCCTAGCAGTGGCGGCCTAAGGCTAAAGCGGGCACTAGGCAACATTGTAATTCCGGGCCTATTTTTCAGTCATGACATATACTTTGCGTTTGGTAGTTTGGTTTTAAAGCATATAGTATGTAGTTCTATTTCGGGCCCCAAAAATTACGGGCTCTAGGCACGTGCCTAGGTTGCCTAGGCCTTAGTCCGCCCCTGCTAGCAATCAACTTCTTACGTTCATGATTATGGTCAAATAGAGATTCCAAAACAGTTTTTCGTCTGCAGTTGAATATATTTTTGCATTGGACTTACTCTTGGTGTGAGTGCAACGCCATCTTATTTTCCCACACATTGTACTGTGTGCTTTTGAAAATTTCGCACATGTTATTTAGCACTAACAGTTTTGCACCATTTTCACTCAAAAATAGATTGAAGTTCCATTGTCTTAAGAAACTTGCGTCTGACCACCTAGCTACTTAGGCTAGAAATAAATAGGTAGCAATTTGTTCGTCATGTAAAATTGCAAGAAACCACGAGCCACTTCGCAGTGTTCGTTTAGCGCAGTATGCTTCCTAGTCACTTGCCCACCTAGGTGAGTCCGACGACCCTGTCAGATTCCCAACCTGGCAACGTCGTATCTAAAACGTATTCTAGGAGTTGATGTCTAGAATTATCTGTTGGATATTTTGTATTACGTTTTGCTTGGCTTCTTTTTGATTTGTTTGCACAATTCTACAAATTTATATTTGCAGGAACTCTCAGAAAATTTCGACCAACTGGTTAAGTCAACATCTTTTTTGTCGAAAACTTGTTTGATCGCTAATCCTAAAATTGTGTATATTGGTGTCCCATGATATGACAATTTTGCTATATTAATCTCGAACTAGACAATGGTGGCTTTCATATATATATATATTTTATTACTTGAACACTTTTTTTGCGGTTTTTTTTTCTGAATCAAAGGAGTTCAACCATGGAGTTTCTATGTTTTTTATATGGCTAGTCATTACGTTTTTTCCACTCGCATTTGTCAACAATAGAATCCGACTCTAGTTTATCTTCAATTTTCACATTTAAATATTGCCCATACCGCTATTATAATAATTTTTCGATTATTTTGTTTTATACTCCCTCCATGCTCTCTGATAATGCATGCTTCAAAAAAAAAAAAAGGATTTGTTTGTGCTTCAAAAAAAAAAGGTATTCTTAAGTTTTTGTAATGCTGAAACGTTCTGGTGTTAAATCGAAAATATTTAGGAATCACTGGGATATTAATAATAATCATGCATTTTATAAATAGTGCAAAAATCGTAGAATGGATGAATTTAATAAATAATGATAAAATAATCATTTAATTGTGCGTGGAAGTGTATAATATATTAAATGTATCATAAAATTCCGAAGGTTGATGCATCTGACACTGTTATTATTTCATTGTTATTGTTGTAATAATAGACTCTTTCGTTTCATCTTCACAGTTGTAATGCATTTATTCTCATAATTTCATAATTACGCATAACATTTCTGCGATTTTTATTTCTCAAATAGGCATTATTTTGACAAAACATTTTGTTTCTATGCATTCGGCGAATTTTTTCCTACCATTATTAGCGTGCTCTTTTTTATATTTTTTTATACTTATTAACCTACAGGCTGATTATTTTTATTGAACATTATAATCACTGTATTGAATATTTACTTCTTAACACATTGACGGACGTAGCTCACATACTGATGGTTCACGTTGTGATGCAGATAATTTTTTTTTGTTTTGGTTATATTTTTGAATGTATGGCTCTGGATTTTATTTACATATAATGGTTGGTTAAGTTTTGGCCCTTTTTGATAATGTCCTGCAAAAAAAGTAGACGTCCATGAACGTTGTGCCATAACAACCGCTAAAGATAGGTATAGGGACTTTACATATGGATCGACAAAAAAATTAATTCTACAGCACTTGCTGTAAAAATATACAGAATGGCTCATTTAAGAAAATGGAGAAAAATTACTTCCATGTCCGCAAAGTTGATACTTTTATATTGACCAGCCTGTATATCTGATAATAAAAACAAGGCACAGGTATTATAATCTGACCTTATACAATCGGCACAACAAATTTTATGTCTAAATTTCGAAGCGCTTGGACACAGTGACGTTTTAATTTACAATATGAAATTCACAAGTTTTTTACAAAAGCACTTGTAACTTGAGAACTGCTGAGCAGATTACTTTGATATCTACAAATGTTGGAGGGTAGCCAAGAGTTTTAAATAAAATTAAAATATATAAGGTATTCCATTAAAAAAAATAAACTTTTTCATATATACCTGAAACACTTTTTTGAAACATCCTGTATACCTGAAAATATTTTTAAAAGATGCTCATTTGACAGCAAAACATCCGCAAAATTTCAAATTGTTACCAATCATACACATCGAAACGGACGTAGCCCCACCCTGTATATATTTTCTAATAAGATTAAATTAATTTTGTAGTTTGTGCCACTCCTCAAAGCAGTCTGTACACAGAGGAGGGTTATCTTGGCAACCTTTACACCTGTAACTTGTTTCGTTACGAATTTTTTTTTGTACAGCTTGAGCATTTCAAAAATATAGTTTCTCAATTGCCATTAGGACGCAGAAGATTTCTTTCTGGCCAGTGACCAGCGGCATACGAAGATTTGCTTATTGTTGGAACCGGAATAATAGCTGATTGATATGTAACAGTAGATTTTGTACGGTTATATGCATGTTGCACGAACAAAGCAAATTTGTAACCTTTATTCTAGAATCCATGTCAATAAGTTTTTTTATTATTCCTTTACGAAAATTTAAATACCTATAAGACTTATGATTATTGATACAATATTTCTGGTATAGAAAAAATACATTCCAAACTGAAGTCTTTCTTGGTGAGGAGTAGTACGATGACATTTGATCTGCTTTAACAATCCCCGACATGTGATCATTATATATTGCCACTTCTCTGGATTTCTTCTTAACTTTCCCATAACGGTTTTTTACTTCAATAAGCTCAGGATGATTTTTCGTTTTAATAACTAAAACATCTCTTTGGTCCCTCCAGTTTGAAACATATACTGTTCTTAATCTCTTCCAAGCATAGTGTCTCTTTTTAGTTTTTTGTTAATTAACTGTTTAGGATTATTTTTCCTGTTACTTCTCAGTGTACTAAGAACCCGTATGGGTCTTATATATAAGTATTTTCCTGATATATATATAGAAAATTATACTAATTGTCCATGTGTAAAGTATGTTCTTTCATAAGATAAGGTTTCATAAGTAGCATTATTAGATTCTCTGTTTTTGATGTCATATTATCACTAAGGGTCTCACATTTTCTTGGATACATTTCTGAATTTAACATATATTGGGTAAATTTAGGGATTCCGATAGGAAATAGTTAGTACGAAATATGATCAGATATTTGCGGAATTTTTAAACTTCGCGGGTTGTAGAAGTCCAATTGGCAAATTTTACTTTTTGTTTTGTTGGTAGATAAGGGAGATTAACTTTTGTATTAAGAATAAAATAAAGTACAGCACAGTGCTGAACATGTTAAATGTTGCTTTTGGTAATTCTGCTATGAATAAAACAAGCGTTTATTAGTGCTACAAGCGTTTACAAAATTGCCGCGGAAATCCAAGCACATTAATAACTGATAATAACATCGAAACGGTGAAGAAAATAGTTATGAACGACCGTCGAATTGCTATAAGAGGAGCTGAAGATGTTGGAATATCATTTGGCTCATGTCCAGATATTATTTGGGAAGTTTGAACATTACTCGAGTGACAGCAAAATTTGTTCCCACCTTATTGAAATTGGATCAACCCCAGTGTCAAATTGACGCTGCTCAGAAACTGTTTAATGAAATCAACGACAATCCAGAATTGCTGAAACACATTATAACTGGTAACGAAGTATGGCTATGACGTTGAAACGAATGCCCAATTGTCCTATAATGGAAGCTTCCTAAAGAGTGAAGACCAAAAGTAACTCGCCCAGTTATGATTCTGCAACCTCCGTATTCACCCCACATGGCATGGCATCCTTCACTTGTCTCCTCACGAATATAAAGAAGATCTTGGAAGGTCAACGTTTTGCTGATATTCACAAGATCAAGACAGAATCGCTATAGAACTATTCTCCATCTTCAAGGATTTCAGTACTTTGTAATGAGTTAATTTCTAAGAATGCATTAGTATTCTTTGTCTTCAGTAGCATATCTTTCTGGTTTGAGGACATTGGCTATTTATTTAGGGACCCAAAACATAGTTTTAGCTAATCTATAATTTCTGAATAAACATAACAGAAATTAATCTTCAAGCAGTTGAATATAGGAAACATTTTCCCTGCACTTAAGGAAGCCACTTGGAAAGGAAGAGATCTATTCTAAAGAAATAGTAACCAAATGAAATTCTAACCTACTGTTTTATTAAAACATGTTTATCAACACATTTAAGTAATTTTGTTCCATTACAAAATACAATACCTTTAAATATTTTATTTGAGTATTACTGCAAATTAAAATGACCAGGCGAACAAAAGATACCACTGACCTAATATCCTATATTTTTAATAATAACTGCATGGAAAATATAGTTAGCAAAACTATTAATATATTCGACAATTATACAAACTAACATACAACTAATAATAATAACAATGTAATTAGGAAATAACCTACTATACTTTATAATTACAATACATGAAAGTTGAGCACATTTTATATTTAGATAGGGATTTCTAATGTATTTTTTTTTCTTAATTTAATTTCTTGTATAAATATTGATTGTGGGTATTTAATTTTACTTATCTAAAACATGTACGTTTAATTTTCTGTTATCATGAGGTTATCGACTGGAGATAATTTAATTGATTGACTTCGGGAATATAAAAGAATATCTGTTAAGGACTTAATTCAATATTTATCAACTGATTACTGTAATATTTACTTATTAAAGCCATTTGAAAGAAAGTAATATTATAATTACGTAGACTATGTATTATTTATTTACGAGCGTTTAATTTTAAACGGAATCATCTTGTTGATCTATGATGAAAATAAAATATTCATAACACTAGCCACACCACATTTATTTTTTTGTTTGTTAAATTGAATTGACAAGATTTTTTTATAAATAAAAAATATATGAATTCGGGAAAAGACATTTAGAAATGAATATTTAGGGGATCGAAACCGAAGGATTAAAGTATGTAAATTGTATGACATGCTGGCATGGAAATGTTTGCTATTGGCTTTGTGAGACTTTGATTTAATTTTTGTAGGTGAAGAATTAAATCGGTGATGCATTGGTGACGCTTTACTTCGAAATGTATATTCATGTGTGTGAAATGCTCACTCTGACACGAATATTTAGTCATTTATTCTTTAGACTTTAGAGTATTATTGCTGATAACGAGTGAAATGCTCACACGAAGTTACCAGAACAAGACCCAGAATACGTCTTATTTAAACTGGCTTGGATCTAGCTTTTATTTAAATACTGGGATCTTTGGCGTCCGGCTTCACCGGCAGTAGTTCTGGATGCTGATAGCGGTCGACATTTGGATGCTTAGTCGACATTTCGGCTAAAATCGGTAGGAAGGGAGAATTTTCCTTGAATCAAAAACGTTTCTTTAACGATGCGAATTTTAAAGTATAATATCGCATAACATCCCTGTCAAGATTTTATGATTCTATACCTATTTCCACTGCGGATTTTCTACCAATCACTAGACGATGGCGGCAGCCTTTACATGGAAAGCATTCGAGACTGTGTATGTTTCGTATAAATAATTGAAAAACCTGGTTAGATGAAGGTAACGCTTACAAAATTCATTAAAGTCATAAAAAGTAATTTGTCCAAAATACGACGGCATTGAACTCTCGGCCAGATAAGGTTACGCGAAGTTCAATAAACTCATTAAGAGTTGTTTGTTCCACAATCGGAGGTCGTAAAAATCCCTTTCTAGACGGGACAATGAATGCAGGTTTAACACCGTTAGTACGAGTTGTTTATTCGAAATCTAACATCACCAAAAGCGAAACTCTAATAAAATATGTTCCGTACCATAAAAGAACATGGATCATATCTCGCTCTCTTGATTTGTACCATTTTTTGCTTATATACTACATTCGATGCGAACGACAAAAAACGTGAACATCTGCCTACAACGAGAGGCTATAAATAGCCTTAATCCCTCTGACATGTTTCCTCATTCCATTCGAACAAACAACGAAAAGGAAGGTCATCAAATGCAAGCCATATATTCTCCGTCTTGCTCTTTCTCTGCTGACTTTCTCTAACACACGAGAATGTAAACGTTTTTGGTAGCTTGTGGCAGTTGACTCGAACTCCCACTCCTCACTCGAAATGCAATTCCTTACAAACGCTGTGTATCTGTCTGCAGTCGGCTCTAACTCTCTCTCTCTCTCTCCTCCGCTTCCTCCACCTATGCAAAGGAATATGAATGTCGTCTGGCTCGTAACAGTAGTAGACATCTGTTACTGTACATAGAGTTCGCTGACTGCCTGTATAGAAAACTAGTAACCATAACTAGTAAATATTTCCGTCGTTCAAATTATTTTAAGTATATTATCAATTCTTGAGTTATCTATTCGATGGTTGAAAGCGATTATTGGTTTTTAGTTATTGCTTTTACTAAGGACGAAGGTCACTATTTATGTATTGAGCCTTGGCAACACTGAGTGTTTTAGGCGCCATCTGTCGTTTCCATTACATAGTTTGACTCTTTGTAACATAACCTTCATAAGAACATTTTTTTCATTTGAGCGCGATTTGTGTTGTTTACAGTGTCTTGAAAAAAAATCTCAACGAAAAAATAGAATTAACTCGGGAAAATTTTCGTGCGATGATTTATTCTGACTTTCGACGTGACAAGAGTGCTTCGATCAAGTTATTTCGACTTTTGTCGATGAAGCCCCATCCTTTGCCACTGTGAAACTCTGGTATAAAGAGTTTAAGCGTGGTTGGTCGTCGTTCGCTCACGGATGAAGAGAAAGACGGTCGTCCAAAACCAGCCAGGAAACATTGATCCTGTGCAACAACTGATGCATCAAGATCGTCATGTGACATACTTATATATAAACATCTAGCTTTGTCCGTCTGTCTGTATGTCCATTTGTCTGGAACGCTTTTGGCCCAAGTTGACCCAAGTTTCTTTGGGTTACGAAAAACACCGGTAGGAGCCAAATAACCCAAGTTTTTGGGTTACAAAAAAGTTAGTAGGGGTCAAATAACCCAACTCCCATGGGTTAAAAAAGGTAGGGGTCAAATAACCCAACTTCTTTGGGTTATGGAAAAATGAAGGTAGGGTAGAGGGCAAATAACATAAGTCTTTTGGGTTACGAAAAGAGTCGTCAGGGGTCAAATAACCCAACTCTTTTGGCTTACGAAAACGCCGGTAGAGGTCAAATAACCCAACTCATTTGTTAAATAAAATATTACCTGGTAATGGATAGTCGTTTTACGACGGGTTATCATCTAGTACTGTGAGATTGAGACAACCTTAGGTATTAGTTCGACTTCCATATGTAAAATATTACATGCGCATTTAGCCGTGAAAAAGATTTGTTTTCGTTGGATCCCACATAATTTGACAAAAACTCAAAAAGATGCTCGTTTTGATTGGTGCAACCAAATGTTCAAGAACGATGGTGCTTCAAAATACGTATATGATATTTCAACACGTGACGAATCATGGATTTATAAGTATGATCCGGAAGCTAAACAACGGTCGACCGTATGGTTGTTTCAAAATGAACCAAATTCAACCATAGTTGTTCGCGCTCGAAGCACTTCGAAACAAATGGTCGCTCGCTTTTGCGAAAAAACATGTCATGTTACAACAGTGTCTTTAGAGGAACGTAAAATGGTCAACTTTGAGAGGCACACAACCATTTGTTTGGCAGAAGTCTTCGGTGAAATAAGGAAAACAAACAAGCACGGTCGGATCATTCTTCATCATAACAATGTAAGCTCTCACACATCGGCTCAAATAATCGATTATTTGAACACTCAAACCATGGAATTAATGGGTCATCCGCCGTACAGTCCTGATTTGCCACCTAATGACTTCCTTTTTATTCTCAAACGTCAAGAATAAATTACGTGGACAACGATTTTCATCGACAGAAGAAGCTGTTGATGCGTTCAAAAATCATGATTTGGAAATATCTCAAGCGGAATGGAAAAATGCTTTGACAAATGGTTCGAACGCATGTAAACGTGTATAAATCATCATGGAGAATATTTTGAAAAACAAGAAAGCAATTCTCATAGACAAATAACTGTTTTTTATTACTAGATCAATACATAAATAGTGACTCTCGTAATATAGATACTAAATATTACTTTGAAATTCGTGTACAATAATAATATTCCTCAGAAGTTTAGTTACCGATGAAGCCTGATGATGTTTAAGAATTTAAAGTATACAGATTGCGCGCGATGAATGGTAAATTTTTAATAAAACATTCAACATATCACAAAAGTCTTATATTTAGAAATAAATTTATTCTTATGTGTAATTACATAATTTGTAATTATATGTAATTATATAATAAAAATCATTATCTCTTAAATTGTTTGAAAAAGTTTCCATTTGCTGTAATAACAGCTTTGATTCGGCTTCGGAATCTTGAGCACTTCTTAGTTAAATTTTCTTTGTTCATGGGCATCATAATACTTTCAATTTTAGCTTTAACAGAGTCTTTATTGAGATGCGTTGTTTATTGGAATCTGTCTCGAAAACGCTTTGTACATAATAGTCTAAGGCAGCGTTTCCCAACCTGTGCTCCGCGGAGTCCTTAGTGCTCCGCAGCCGTTCCAGGAAATACAAGAAATAAAAATCACAATCAAAATAAGAACAGAGGAAGTTACATTCTGAACGAAAATTTTTCAATTTGAATGATGTCTTGGAAGTATAAATATGAGTATTCTAGCTACGATGTAGTCATAATACACCGTTGAAACGTATATATGTATACGGAAGAAAATCTGAGACGTATGAGATGGCGGCGGTGTCACGCACGTGCCTGTATTTCAGGGAAAAAACCTCATCTTATATTCGGGTTGATACGGTATTTGCTTCATTTTATAAAAATCTGTCTATGTGTAAATATGCAAGTGTGAGCTGTGAAAGAGAAAAATGAATAGAGAAATTTATAATACAAAACATAAAAGGTATATTAATTTAAATATTATTTTCTTTGTACTGATGGTGCCAAGGCATTGATGGGTTACAATGCTGGATTCATTGCCATAATTAAAGAAAAGGCAAAGAATTGTAGTAACAGCCATTGCTTTCTTCATAGACAGGCGCTAGCCTCGTGAAAGAGGTGTTGAATGATGCAATAAAATTAATAAACTATATCAAATCGCGACCTCTCAAAAGTAGGCTCATCAAACTAATGTGTGAAGATATGAGAAGTCACCATAAGGCAATTCTGTTGCACACCGACGTAAGTTGGTTGTCCCGAGTAAAAGTTGTCCCGAGCGTTGACACGTTTGATTGAACTGCGTGCAGAGGTAACAGTATTTTTGATCAATCATAACGCTCCAGTGGCGATAATTTTAGATAATGAAGACTGGGTGTGCAAGCTGGCGTATTTGACTGACATTTTCAGCAAATTGAACGAAATGAAGCTATCATTGGAAGGAAAAACTGCTACAGTTTTTGGTAAAAACGCAAAAGTGTCTGCTTTTTAGAGGAAACTTATGGATTGGTTAAAGTGCGTGGAAAAGAAAGATATCGATTGCTTCTCTCTTACAAAAAGCTTCCTGAATGAAAATAATATCAAGCTTCAAGAAAAAATACAGAAAAACATGCGAAGCTTTAAAAGGCTCGTTTGAAAATTATTTTCCGACAGCTCAAGAGAAGGTGCTTGATGACTATGTGGGTACAGAATGTGTTCAGCGTGAACAAAAAACCACACTCAGCGGAATACGAGGTCCTTATAGATTTGATATCTTACAGCGAACTAAACATTTCGTTTCAAGACCAAAGTCTACCGAAGTTTTGGCTGAATTCGGTAGACTTATTTTCTCTGGTACTTATATTCTGGCAACTACATATTCTCCTCATATACAGCTACCAAAACTAAATATTCTGAAACCGCTTAAATGCAGAACCAGAAATTCGCTTGCAATTATCATCGGTTGCCCCTAATATAAGAAAACTGTGTACAAAAATACAAACACAGTATCATTAAACATTAAAGATTATTTTATGTTACCTATACCATGTTATTTTGTCTACCCCTTCTTCCATAACATTACTTCTGCTCACTTGTTTATTTATAAAACATAGGTAGATATAAGGGGCTCAGCCACAGAAATAGATTCTAAAAAGGGCTCCACAAGTCAAAAAGTTTGGGAAACACTAAGGGATTAGTATCTGCAGAACCAGGAGGCCAAATTTCCTTGGATTAGAATTCAGGAACATTAACACTCTGCAATTCTTTCACCTTTTATGGACTGCTGCATCATCTTGTTGAAGCATAAAACGTCTTCCATTTACGATTTGCTTTATCCACGGGATAAATACTTTAAAAACGTATAGGTAAACGTCAGCAGTAACTTTTAAACTTTATAACGATTACTATTGTAATTTAATAGTTTGTAGTTGAAACAATAATGTTAACTTATGATCACGTTAATAACAAAACTTCAGGATTAATAAAAAATAGTATGATATAAGAGACGCAAAGTTCTTGCAAATTCAACGCGCGCATCTTTAAAGTTTCTATACTCTTTCTTGAATATAATATAGATGAACATTATTATACTGCATGTAGCGAATAACGGTAATATTATGATAAGCTCGATTAGTCATAAAATATTTATCTATCATAATTATTAATTAGATTCTCAATATGAATTGCGAGCTTTATTGAAAATTTTTATCGGTTGTTTGGATTCTAATGAAAACAGTAATCTGTCATCTTAGACTTAGCTAAACTGAAACCTATAAATTGCATTACATTTCTTCGAGAATTATATTTCATCTTTGCAAATATTAATTAGGGATAGGCATTTTATCTGTAGTTCTAATGTGAACTATTTAGGCTCAATTCGCACTAGCCCGTCAGAGTAAAAAAAAGAATATATAAATTAACATGAGCAATTTGAATATGTTTCTGTTTTAAAAGACGTTTATTAAATATAGCAATGACATATCGTCGAAATTTAATGCTATTAATAACGATCAGAATGTTTTATATGTTAAGAATTCGAGCGCTAGAACTGATCCTTGAAGTACTCCTATCGGGAGCCATATTTATTTGTCTCTTATTTTTATATGAATAATGCGATTAGTCACTTGTGACTATCAAATTTGACAGTGGTGGTGTAAAATATATTTAAAGAAGCCAGATTGAAAATCAATTGTTTCAATTGTATCCAGATATACTGTCAATTACGTGAAGCGCGAAGCTTCGACTGCAAGAGAATGTCTGAAAGTGTATTATTATTATTATTAACTAAGAATGTTTCGTATGGGAATGCTGATAATTCAGTCATATGCTTTGTGAATTATGTAGGTAAGTATGATTAGATGATAAATACAGTAAGTTTAGATTTAAATGAGCTGGACAGTGGTCTAATAAGAGATCTATATCGGGAGTTTCTTTTGAGTGGAATTGTGTTTAAGAATTCGGCAGGATAAATTGTTTTCTGCAAGAGTGAACTTTTGGTCCGTTTTTTAGTGTAGACGAAAATGCTGTTGGGGAGATTTGGAACAGGCTACTTCAGATACGAATTTTATGTATCTTAGTATGGCGGCAAGATATTGCCTCTATAAATTTATCAGTGTCTCTAAGAAAGGTGCCGAAAATTGTATCTTGTGAAATGTTATAAGCTCCATGTAGGTGGTCTCCATGATAGCTTTGAAAATTGTAAAGTAGATTTAGAGATCGATTTTTGGCCTACTGACAGAATTCCATACTACAAAATGTGCAAAGAACTGCGTGATTCTTAGTATAACTGGAGCAATATCTACCTCTCCCACTGCTGCATTCCCATGCACGTACTAGTAGGCCTTAAATCGGGCCGCTTTAAATAGGGAGGCTTTAAATTAGGCCACGGCTATCACTACGACAACAAGAATGAAACTTGGAAATCTTACAGACCATTTAAAAAATCCTCAAAAAACCGGGGACGGCATCACTCACCGATTGCAGGTGGGATGACATGCCACTAAAGTTCAACTTTGAACAACCATGTGTAGTTACCATACATACCTGGGATTTCTGGGAAAATGGACCTTCATATAGCAAAGGTGCGTTGAAATAGTATATAGATGGTTCTAAATGGGAGTGGTGGAGCAGGGACTGAAAGTAATGGGCCATTCATAACTGTGATCTAGAAATCATGCAAAAAGGCATGAAAGGGGCTACCCAATATACACACTGACTTAAGCAGCGCTGAAAGTATTACAGGCTAAAACCTGTTAATCTAAGCTACTGTGGGACTGCCTCACGCACCTGAAAGAACTGGAGAAACATAACCATTTAAGGTTATGGTGGGTACCAGCCCATTCAGGGATTGAGGGCATTGAAATCGCGGAAAAACTAGCCAGACAAAGATCAAAGAGTAAACTAATAAACCCCGGTCCGTCTTCTGGTCTAACTAAAGAATGCAGGAAGCTTATATTAAGACAATGGGAATAAGAAGTCAGAATTAAATACCGGCACAAAGTCCCAAGTCAAGAAAAGACAAAGGTCTTTGTAGACCTGACATCTGAGGTTAACACCAAAATATTCAGTTTGAACATAGAGGAACTCTCCATATATACGGATTGTATTACAGGGCATTTTCTTCAAAACTACCATATGCACAAAATTGGTAAGGTTGAGAACCCTATATGTCGATTATGCAATGATAAGGCAGAAACGCTAAAACACATCTAATGTGAGTGTCAAGCTGCAGACAAAGACACTTCGGGGACTTGACAGTTAATGCCGCGGACATCAGGGAACAACACACGAAAACAGTCATAAAGTTTATGAAAGAACTGTTTTAAATGACAATAAGGACCATGCTACAAAAGATCTGTTAGGTCGACGTGGTTGGGGTGATGATCTTGCCCCCCTGCATAATAATAATAATGATAGAATTACAACAATTGAATTTATGCTATGTATATAATGTTGGGAGGCAAGGATTTACGATGATCTGTTTTGTGGAATGCTTTCTGGCGATGAATTCTGGATAATATCAGAGAGATTGTTTACTGATGTGTCTACCTCCCTGACTATGTTTATAGAGGTTATAGATTTCTGTTAAATTAAATAATTTTCTAATAAAAGTATGACCAGTTTACTTTTTTTTTAAATCTTATTTAGTGTTCTAGACTTGGAAGTTTGGGTTGATCAAGTCATGCTTTTACCAGAAGAGGATAGTTATGTGAAATGATTGAGCTGTTACATAATATATAAATAGTGTCGGCTTTACGAATTTTCCGTACTAGAATTTGAGTTCCTAGGTTTGTCAGCTTTTTGACATTGGGGTTTGTAGCCAGTTAGGCGAAATCTACTGTTTAGCTTTAAAGCCTATTATTATGGCCCTCATGATACTAGAAAATTTCTAGCGGAAATATATTACAAGAAATCGGGAAAGATTTCCTTAGTTGACGGAAGTAAGTGGCAGTTCCCGTTGTAGGTACACTTGAGTGATTTAAATTTTATCTGGGTTATTGATTAGATCAATTTTATACCGCACTTTATAGGCACTTACCATTTCTAAAACTATCGTGAAGTAACTTCTTTGCAACAATGGAGGCGTTGTTGGAGAAGGAAATCAAGGTTTCTTTTCGCAGAAGGTTGAGGGCTTTGCCCGATTGTGCTTTGGATGAAAGCCCTTTTGTCGGCCAAGACGTTGACAACAATCTTGATGAGAGCACATGTATGATGTCATCAGCATGGATTGAGGAGTTGAGCGTCGAATCATTTTGAGTCTTAGAGCCGCCCCAAATCAGGCAAAACTAATTAAATGAAAGAAGGATAAAGTAACCAAAAAACACAACGTGTGAAACACAAAAATTTATTAGTAGCGAATGTGGTGGAAAGACAACAATGTAAAATAATGATAAATTGATGACTCTTTCATCTGACAATTTTAATCAACAACATTTTTGGCAATTTTAATCTTTTATACACAGTTCAATAAGTTCAGTACTGTGATCTATCTGATTGCATCCACCTCAAGCAGAATACATTAGTATTGAAAATTAAAAGTAAAATTTATGAACGATGAAGTTGGGAATTATATTTCCTTTTTATAACAGTCAGCAAGCTTTAAAAAAAATTTGAAATGATACCTTGCGTGGTGACGCAGTTATCAAAACCTTTCTCTAGGAAAGGTTGTAAAAGTAATCTTTAATAGTAGTCGGCAGGAAGCGAAGAGTATGTGATAGAAACCTTCGTATCTACAGGGTATCTTAAAATTAGATAAATCCGACTTGCCAGAATTCAATTTTGAGAGAAACGATTTCGTTTCTCGTTTGAGAGAAACGAGAAACGAAGTCCGTTAATTAAGTTCTCACGCCAGTGGACCTTATTTACAACAAACTATCAGTTTATTTCGTTTTAATCAGTTTATTTCTTAGTTACAATCTCATTTGAATTTTAGCAAAGCACTTAAATATGTTTCAATGCATTGCCAAGATAAAGCAATTTATTCAATGATTCATTAATTATTTCATTTACATTATATTTCAATGACTAACACATTTATCGATTGCGCAGCCTAAGCAAATTGTTTTATTTGTTTAAATATTTCTTAATTACTTTATAAATTTGTTAATTACATTCAGCAATGAATTATGAATGCGGGCAACGCCCAATGCTGCCGCTTGGCTATGATATACATAACTCTATGAATACTGTTTGCGAACTAAAAGCAAGGAGTGCGCAGAGCGATAATACACATTTTTGACTGCTTCGTGTCGTGTTCGTCGCTATGATTATGTACGAAGTCGGATGACGCGGTCACTTGTATTGATATCAATAACTAACTAACATGAAGTTTGTACCTAGAGTTGGGTTCATAACTCGTTCTCTATGTAGACACAAATTTGTATGTTTTTTTTTTTGATAATATATTTATTTCCAAAAAATAATCTGCATTAAGAAATCCTGAAGTACAACTTCATTTTCTATAAATTGACAATGAGTCTTTTTTATACAGGAATGTACATACCTTCTTTTTACAATGGTTGTTTTGTTAATATTTAATAGATAGGTGAATACATTGAAACACAAATCAAATGGCATCAGTTGAAAGCTCATTCTTTTGACAATTTGTAGTAGTTACTTACCGAAAAGAGTGAAAAAATGAAAATGTATACAGTAAACATCCTGAAAATGTACAGGATAACTTTATGAGCAGTAATTGTTTACGAGTCTTGCAATTGTAGTATTTCATTGTCTATTTGTTATTGATTCTAGTAATTTACAAATAGACGATCTAGGTATGAAGGGAAGCAAGACCCAAAAGATCCGAGGTAGCCATTTGAAAATAGTGTTACTGAGTCATATTTTTATATCACTTCTAGAAATATCCGACAAAATTTGGGAGTTGAGTTTATTGTAGTTATAGGTTGTATTTTACACTAATATGTGGTGTAAGTAAACTGGCAAATCTGTTCTGACATTTGTTGTAGAGGATCGTGTGATGAGGAATTATGTTGAATAACTTGGTCTCGGCCGTATTAACTCCTGTGAGATGGCATTGTCATGATAAAGATTGGTGTGAAGTTTTCTCTTGGTTTTTCTCGGAAAGTTATTGGTACCATTCGGCATGAACGTTTCTTTATTCTCTAAAACAATGCTTGCGACATGTCCAGACCAAACCATTCGTGATCGAAAAAAATTTGTTCAAGTCGATTCGTCTTGGAGCATCCAAACATTTAATTTTTGTTTAGTTTCCGGCTCTTACGAATTTATCCAAGATTCGACACCTGTTACGAGGTTCTATACGGATTTTGATATTTTAGGAAGAACTGTTGAACATTTTATTATACTAATTGAGTTGTGCTATTTTTTAATCAATTTTTGCGAATTTCATCAGGAACCCCCTCTCTGAAAACAATTTTATGTACGCCTGTGGCTCAGAAACTTCCTCACTGATCAGAGCATGATCACGACAAAATTTTTGCGCACCCAGTTGTATACCGTGTTTTATAATGGTGCTTCATTATCAAAAATTGCACAAAGAAATTTAAAATATTGTGGTTGAGTTAAACCTTAATTGCCCACCGAAAAGCTTCGGGTAAACTTTTTCACGAAATTGCTTTGTCTAAACCACCATTGTATACAAACTAATTACTTTATTTCTCACATTAGTAATCTCACATTTTAATAGCGTCATCTAGTGGGCGGTTGTATATGTTTTTATCTAAAT